>NQII01000532.1:410766-535975 GCA_002778355.1 Clitarchus hookeri | reverse complement strand
CGCCTCCCGCCAAGGTGAACCGGGCTCAATCCCCGGCCGGGTCACTCCCGGATTTTCGCAAGTGGGAATCGTGCCGGACGATGCCGCTGGTTGGCGGGTTTTCTCGGGGATCTCCTGCTTCCTTCGTTTTTGCATTCCGATGCTACTCTATTCTCACCTCATTTCACTCTCATCGGCTCTCAAGACCTCTCAAAACCGCCCAAATCTCTCAAAAACAACAACTCTATCCACTCCTGTCTCCTCACTGTACAATTATTGTAAACTAAAATTATCGCAAACTTTTTTGAGGAGCACGACTAGGCAAGGCCGTTTGAAATGCCTTGCTTTTATTTACATCCGTGAAAATGTACCAGTATCGCCAGAATAAGTACCTAGTAATTTTATGTGAAAAACCTCAGTGGCTAAATATCCGACTGCGATAAAAAAAAAGACGCATAATAAACACTTTACTAAAACCAGGCAAAACTAAATTTTCTTCAAATTGTATCTCCCATGTGCTAGATTTTAAAGAATAAACAGTGGTAGTTGTTGAATGTTTTTGTTGAAATGTGAACTTCCTTCCTCAACCCCTTCCTAACCAAACAAATTTTGTTTGCGCCATTGTATCTTTTGAAGTCTAACTGCAACTCAAACCTAAATATTATCTTAACTATTTTGTATGCTATCNTTTTGCGCCATTGTATCTTTTGAAGTCTAACTGCAACTCAAACCTAAATATTATCTTAACTATTTTGTATGCTATCCACACAATATCTTCCAAAAAGTTAGTATTTTAAGTATGACTCGTATACAATTCATGCATGTATTAGGGACGATAAATGTTACAGGAATAACGATTACATTATGCTTTCAGAACAAACTAAGGTAAACATTCGAAACATGTTCATTTGGGAAACACAGAATTACGCTGTACTTAGAGCAGTTCATAGCATTAAAAATTAATTATTTTATTTTATATTGCTGTAATAACACACTGATTTCCGTTAGTGTATTTTAAGGTTCGGCTTCGCCCCTATTGCAGAAATTCTTCGTTTTCGCGTCATAATTTCGGATTCATAACAATTACTCGCAATGTAAGATTATAGAAAATTTGCATTTTACGAGTTGTTTATTATTTTTGTGCGCAATTTTAATTGTATGTTATCTGCTTGTTGTAAAAATATGGGAACACATTTATATTTGATTGATAAGTTCTCGAATTTTTACAAGCAAATAACACACAATTAAAATTACGCACAAAATATCAACCAAATAGTAAAATTTAAATTTTCTTTAATCGTACATTGTCAGTAATTACTATGAATCCGAAATTATGACACGAAAACGAAGAATTTCGGCAATAGGGGTGAAGCCAAGCCTTGTGTTATTTCTGTATTTACCGTATAAAGGAATCAATAATTTTTTGCACTTCTTTATTAAATAAAATATGAAAAACAGATTAAAGAAACTTAAATGGTAGCGTAAATATGGTTTAACTTTCCCTAAAAAAGACTAGATTATTACGAATGTTGTAATTTTCGATACCATGTATGTATTTTTAAGAAAAATTTCAGAGTTACTATTTTTAAATCAAGTTTATGCCACTGGTAGTATGTTGATTTAATTACTCTACGTGGTAAATATTTTGTGTCATATACTGTTTAAATTTAACCGTGTAGTTTTTTTTGTGTACCGTATTTCAGTTTGTTGCTAGGTGCAGGAGAATGATGCCACTTGTGACAGCATTTTTCCTTTTCGGACTAATACATAAATTTACATTTGTATGACATGTTGCTGAGGAACTCTTTTGCTTTGTTTGCTTATTCTGGCTACATATCGTAATTTACATTACTTTGCTCTTAAGACAACGAATGGCGTGTGAAATCCCTGGCTAGGGACAAATGCGATCATATGTAGGTATTTTTGTGACCAACAATTTGTTATAAATCTTGACATCATTCATTTCACAACATGAAGTGCCCAAAACTTTCACATATCAGTATATGTAACCTTAAAATTTGATGCAATTTTGAAAATTTTAGTTAATATAATTTNGCCCAAAACTTTCACATATCAGTATATGTAACCTTAAAATTTGATGCAATTTTGAAAATTTTAGTTAATATAATTTTAAACTTTCTAAATGACAAACTAAAAATCTGTCTAGAAGCACACTCCGATTGATTGGACTGATTTTTACAATGAAATAGATTCGAAATCTCCTCGCGTTTAATGTTTTAATACAGTATTTTCGGAAATTCTGTCAAATTTATTGAAATTCTTGATACTTTTGTTATACCTGTAATTTAGTTTTTATTGTATTGCTGTATTATTGCTGGATAACGAATTTATGCACACTTGTGTTACTATTGAAGTGCTTTACGTCCCTAGCCCAGTTACAGCTGTTTCTATGGTGTTATAAAGCGAGTATACTTCAAGAAACATAAATAAATTACTATTGTATAATTTGTTAAATACATACGTCAAAAAAGTTTCCGTTATTGTTATTTTTAAAATAATTATATAATTACTTCATAATATATATTTGTATAAGATATCTTAATGAGCACAATAAATAAACATGTTGCAGTGTAGTGACTAAACGTTCGCCTTAAACACCGACAGGATAATGACGCTGTGTATCAAATGAGAATCCTTACATTTTGTTTACAGTTATTCGTGAATTAGGTTGATCATTAACTTTGAAATGGACCATCTAGAGTTTTCAATCTNCAGTATTTTCGGAAATTCTGTCAAATTTATTGAAATTCTTGATACTTTTGTTATACCTGTAATTTAGTTTTTATTGTATTGCTGTATTATTGCTGGATAACGAATTTATGCACACTTGTGTTACTATTGAAGTGCTTTACGTCCCTAGCCCAGTTACAGCTGTTTCTATGGTGTTATAAAGCGAGTATACTTCAAGAAACATAAATAAATTACTATTGTATAATTTGTTAAATACATACGTCAAAAAAGTTTCCGTTATTGTTATTTTTAAAATAATTATATAATTACTTCATAATATATATTTGTATAAGATATCTTAATGAGCACAATAAATAAACATGTTGCAGTGTAGTGACTAAACGTTCGCCTTAAACACTGACAGGATAATGACGCTGTGTATCAAATGAGAATCCTTACATTTTGTTTACAGTTATTCGTGAATTAGGTTGATCATTAACTTTGAAATGGACCATCTAGAGTTTTCAATCTTTTTTTTTTGCACTTAATTTTATGCAAAGGTACAGAAGATATTCGGATAAAAAATGACATAATCATTTATAACTTTTTTTTGCTCAACCCAGTACTCATTATCCTACTTAATATTATAAATGCGAAAGACTGTGTGTGTGTTTGTGTGTGTATGTTTGTTAGCATTCAGCTCCATAACGGCTGAACGGATTTTGATGAAATTTGTTATGTAGGTACTTTAGGTCCTGGAATAGAACATGGGATACTTTTTATTCCGGTAAATTGTACGGGTCCTGTGGAATAACAACAAAACGTAATTCTGCAACGGCTGGGAACGTGACAGAAATTTTTTTTTTCCTCTGGTATCAGAGTTTATCAGGCCGCCCAAGGACCTCTGAAATGGCTTCACTGATATGAATCGATAACAACTGGGACCGAATATTTAACGTGCCCTCCGAAGCCCCGAAGCGCTCAAATGTTATGCCACTAAACGTGTGCCGCTGGGAAAGTTGCTTAACTTTGGTTATCGATTAAGATCTCTCAGCCAAGCGCAAAAAGTAGTACCTAGGTACACTTATTTCTAAAGCTACAACTTGATGAAACTCACGTTTTGATTTTCATACATCGACGCTGGAAAGCGGAACTGTGGTAACTACGCGATAAATGCACAGACACACTCCAAAAACAATACCCTACTTCTTGGCTATCGGGTAAAAAATATTTCCTTCCTTTTAGGTTGCCGTAATCAGTTAAAAACCTAGGCCAACATAGTATAATTTTATAATTCTGTTTTCACATAAATGATTTGTCTTTTCCCAACTGTTTTATTAGTGTATCACTGTAAAACTCAATTGTACCCGGGCGAAGTCGGGCCGGTTTTGATATATAAAATTAAAGTTTTCACAAATAAATGTTTTAACTGACTTCGGAAGTACCAGTTTTCTTATGTAGAGCAAAGCTTACCCACTAGATTAGCAAAAATATGTTTTAAAATAAAATATTTTAGTATAATATTAAAGAATTTGTGGAAAATACGAGCTGCGGAAATCCTAAATCGGAAATCGCTTTTACAACATGCCATCGAAAATGTCCCCTTACTTTGACTGTTCCATATAAATGCAGGCAGCACAATATTTTTTTTTTAAATTCAATATATTAAGTTTAAGTTGTTTATGGGAAACTCGGCATATTGATATAGCATATCTATCAGAACTCGGATGGTAAACTCGGGTGGGCATTCAGATTCATAGGTGATAACATAAGGTCCGAATTAAACTATGAAAGTCGTCACCGAAAATAAATTTAAGCTGAGAAAGAGAATAATATCTAATACTTAAAAAAAAGTGTGTAAACAGAGGTTTAAAATTAATAATTTAACAATAAAGTGGCTTTCATTTTAAACTCAGTAGATGTGAGACTAAATCAGAGTTTCAATTTCATGCATCCAAGTTGTCCTTGGCAGTAGTATAAGTTTTAACCTCATTCGGGTAAAGTGAATAAATTTCGAAACAGCCTGTGCCGACCTGACCTGCATTTGTGTGTGTACACGCCTTTCCCTAGCACGTGAAGCTCGGGTTCTCCCTAACAGGCTTACCCGTCTCCTTCACTACTATGGCTTAGTCATCAAGGTCAGAAATAAACAAGATTTACGTAACGCCCCAATGACACTGCCCCATGGCAGGATTCCCGTCCAAGAAGTTTCAACTCGCCCACGTTACGCATTTCACATGCATACCAACAAAATAAGAATATCTGAAAACAGATCTCTTTCTAATCCCTTTTAATAGAAAAAATATTTGTTTACAACAACACACTCTGTAACACTGAGTAAAGGGATTAATTTCGTAAGACAAGTAGGCCCCTACATGTCGGTAAAGTTGGGAGAGGCTTGTTTGACACAAAATGCCGACCAAATTTTTAAAATAAAAACAACTGGTCAAATAATACCGAATGCCTCTGAAGAGTCATCACACTGTCAAAGATTTTTATTTTGAAGATTAGCTTATTTTCGTTTACGCATGGCGCGGTGAAATCTATTAAACTAAGTTCGTAGACAAGGGCGACTTTCTTGTATATTTATTAAATCAACAACTTTTCGTTCCCACCTGTTTTTCAACATTTTTAGAAACCTATAGTAGTAGAATCGGGAACAAACACTGTTTCCGGTAATAATACAACAGAGACTGATCGTCTAACATAAAAAAACCGGTCCTATATATGAAGTATTTGATATAAACTGAAGCCATCCCACAGTTTCAAGCAAACATGCCAGCGCCAGTGACGTCTCAGTGAAGTCACAACAATCCAACTTTTTTTTTTACCATATCTATACAAATCAATTTGACGGGAAAATATGACAACGTGACAGGTGTTTTATGGACTGACTTTTTACACTGTTAGTATTATTAATATTGTTGCTGTGCAGTGCTTGTGCGACATATTGATTGGGAAAAAGGGTACAGAGATCACTAAATGATGTACAATCAAGAGGTATAAAAATTATATTTATTAATTTCTTAGAAACATGTAATGTTCATATTTGAGTGCCCTGCCCAACCATCCCTCCTCCGGAATCCTTTGAATAACTTTGCCAGTATTCGGAGATTGAAAAGAAAGTTAAAATTAAATCCATTGAAGGAACTTAGTTAGCACACAACAGCAGCGCCGTACAATTACCCATTTCAAATATAAATCGGCATCAAAAAAGTAGTTTACACATGACAACAAATTTTTTTTACTTATAACGAATTATTTCTCATTTTCTTAATAATATGTACATAAATGGTGTTACACCCCAAGAAGTTTCTCGTTCCTCCCTCTTCCGAGAAATCACCGCGGAAGCAATGCTATTTTCAAGGGACTGCAAAACGTACAGGACCAACACCAATTTTTGGCATCTTTCACTCAAAATCTTCCCGTGTCACACGACCAACCCAGCTGCCCCATACAGCAGTTTCTCGTGAATATTGAGCACTTCTTGCAACAGCGCCCATGTTACCACACGTGTTATTCGTGATCGTCACTGGACAGCTACACACCTTCACATCAGACACCATACCAGTGAGAAAAAATTATTCTAAATAACGTTTGCATTCCAGAGATAAGATCAGAGCATCTGTGGAAAATACTGTAGAGAGTGATAATTACTTTACAGTCAGCTCAGTGAAAAATAATCGTTCTTGATAACCAAAACGCTGTAGCCTGCTTCTCGACAAAAAATCTTAGAGAAGCGAGAATGTAAAGTGTGAACTACAGGACTATTATAAGAGTTACTGCTTACGTTTCCAATCATAAAATAATTTTGGACCTTATATGTACTTATGTTTGCAGTTATTCGTATAGTTTGATGTCCCTCTTGCGGTAATGAAACTTCCCTTTACACTTAGACCGGACCGGAACCAAAAACCTTCGTCTTTGATGGCTTTGATCTTATTTGACAATGACGTAAACAAAAAAAACACTAGGTGCGTTGTTATAGCCTCTTTGGCTTCAACACTATTTAAAAATTTTCGTAAATTGAGCGACGAGTTGTTTACGGAAATGTGCTGTTAACCTACGGAAACTGTATCTGCAATAGCGAAACACAGAACTAATCTCCGTAACAAATACACTGAGTGGCCAAATTATTATGACCACCTGACACTTATGCGCAGATCAGCTATAACTTCATGTTGTTGCCGCTAGAGGGTGAGATAGCTATAAAAAGGGAATTCAGGACAAGTTAAGGATCAATTGCACTGTGTTGCTTGCGAAGAAATGGGCAAAAAACATTTGATTTAACTGCGTTTGAACGCGGGATGATTGTAGGCGCTCGAAGCGTTGGAACCAGTATCAGAAAAACGGCTGCACTTGTGAAGTGTTTGAGAACAGCAGTTATTAATGTTTACAGAGAGTGGACTACCAAGCAGGAAACCGGGTCTCAACGTCAGGTTTGTGGTCGTAACAGGCTACTGAATGCTCGATCTGAAAGGAGATTTGCCAGAGTTGTCCAGTCCAACAGAAGAGCAACATTACGTCAAATTGCGGGGAATCTTAATCAAGGAGCAACTGCTAAGGTCTCTGAACAAACTGTTCGCCGCACATTACACCGTATAGGCTATGGAAGCCAACGACCTGTTCGAAAGCCTCTACTGTCTGCCTTGAACAAGAGCAGACGTCTCCAGTTCGCAAAGGAGCACAAGGATTGGACAGCAAATGACTGGAAAAGGGTCATGTGGTCCGATGAATCGCGTTTTCAATTACACCATGCAGATGGCAGGGAGCGAATATGGAGAATACGGCACGAAAGCATGGATCACAACTGCATTGTCACAACACTTCAAGCTGGTGGAAGCAATATTATGATTTAGGGGATGTTTTCTTGGCATTGTATGGGTCCTTTGATTCCTGTGAAACAACGTCTGAATGCCCAAGGGTATTTAAGTGTTATCGCAGATCAAGCACATCCTGTTGTGTTAATGGTGTACCCTGCCGGTGATGGGTACTTACAGCAGGACAATGCTCCCTGTCATAAAGCTGGCATTGTCCGCAGATGGTTCGAAGAGCATGACAGAGACTTTACCTTGCTTAGGTGGCATGCACAATCACCAAATCTCAATCCAATTGAGAATCTGTGGGATGAGATCGAACGGAGCATCAGACAGCTGGATCCAGTACCATCAAATCTTAAGGAATTGATTGCAAATTGCAGTTCATCGGATATGGTCTCAAATTCCTCATACCGCCTACCAACATCTCATAGAGTCCATGCCAAGACGAATCCATGCAGTATTAAGAGCAAAAGGTGGTCCAACATTGTATTGAGGGGGTGGTCATAATAATTTGGCCACTCAGTGTATATGGAAAGCCACGACGAACGTTGCTGAGACAACACTAAACGTTCAACGCCGCTACAAGAGGAAAGTGAGAATTTCTTTGACGATCAAGACACTGGTTCTACTAGTGCAGTAAAGTTAAAATTAGAAAGTAAAAAAACACAAAATTTCCCGTTTGACACAACTGCATTTAAAAATCAGCAAAATTGTAAAAACTGAAAATGTGTTTGTGTCCGTACCTTGTAAGTTAATTTTCTTGCACGCGCGTATTAGAGAGAGGATACCACAACTATATTTTTGTGGCTAGTTTGTTCATGATCAAAACTTTGTTGGAGGCAAAACCAATTTTTTAAAATAAATTTTTATTTAAACTCAGCATAACATTTTTGCAACAAAAAAATAATAATTAACCCTTAAAATAAACCAAATAAATTTTTAAAACTGGAAATCAATGGAATTTGATGTAATGGAAGTTCCCGTAAAGTAATGCAATTATTCCCGTGCATCTACGTGGTAATTATTACTGCCATAAATGACGCGTCCGCAAATTTACAATGAAATTCCGATAGTATTTTATTTCCCGTACTTTCCGTAATTTAAACTAAACTCAGTAAAGTTGTTTCGTGTAATTTCTTGGCATCGTCCTTAACCCTTTCATGTCCTTTGCAGACAATCGTCAACATGTTCCACAGGAAGGTTATATTTAACCGGTACTGTACTCTGCCAGGCTCAGTGCCCAATGATCTTTCCTTTGGGTAACTGATTCCCAAACCATTCTACTGCTGTACGTTAAGACTGGTTCACATCACTGATCACCAAGCACAAAGACTACAGCTTATTGGTTGCGATAACGAAACAAGTTCTTTGCCAGCTTAAGTATAGCACCCATCAAAAATAATAATGGTTAATAAACTATGGCGATATATCAAACATTTTTTTTTTCAAAACCAATGATGCAATGTGTATTGATTTTCCTCTTTGTTTTCAGTTACGAACACACGGAAGATGCTCCAGATGATAAGGTCACAGATATGTGGTCAAGACGACATGGTCATTGGTCACAGATGATGTGGTATAAGCCACCAGCAATTTTAAGATATAATTTTAAAAGTAATTGTAAAATAAAGTATGCAGTGTTATGCAATACAGTTACGAATCAAAAACCAGTTTTTTTCCACATCATCTATTACCCTATCGTCTTGACCACATCATCTGTGACCGTATCATTTAGAGCGTTTTCCATGTCTTCTTGGCAGAAAACAAAGAGGAAAGTCATCACATGTTGCATCATTTGTTTCCAAAAAATATTTTTTTTAATTTACCACCATAGTTTATTAAATATATGGAATTAGTTGTTTGCTGACTGAAAACAACTAACCCGCCTAGTCATGTTGGTACAATTCTTGCAATTTACAAACATGAGCAGCATACATTCTACCAGGGAGCGTCTGCAGCTACAGTTTGAAGTTGAAGAGCATTCTACTTTGCATCTTATCTGCACTTTACAAGATCACGAAAGCTCTGCCACATTGTGGAAAGGGACGTCCACTTCACCACCCAGTTTCAACCATCGTTCATCCATGCCCAGTTATCTGAACTAGGGATTTCCGCATGATGGTTTATGCACTGAACCCAAATGTGGCCGCCTTGATAGCATGCTGTCGAAGTGCTTCTGATGTTGGAGGTAGTTTGTCAAACCGTTTTTCTTCAGAAGACGAAGGAATATGTCTTGTTTTATTCAGAGCCATATGCAGACCACAAACGGTTCTATATCATTTAGCACATCTATTAACAGATCCGTAAGTGGAGTTGAAATAGCAGTGAAATCAGAAGTGATCTTATCGTAGCACTTCCATGTGTTCAAGGAACTGAATTTCTCACGGAATGCAAATGTCGAAACAGTGTCACATCCTGTGGACGTACCAAAGTCCTTCAGAGCGAAATATTTCTCTCAACCAAGCTCCAGAGAAATGGTGTAAGTTAGAATATATCTTTGCTTCTGACCGAAGTGCAGAAGGCCTAAAGTCGTGAACTCAAAAAAGTAAGCTACGGCAATAACCAAAACGTAGCATAAGCAGTTGTTATGAGAATGGTATTGGCGCCATTGATATCTGCATCTCTTGTGTGCACTATAATACATCCATCTATCTGCCTCCTCGAAAGACGTGCATGCACGTCCTGCAAGATATGCTGAAGCAGTTTCAGAGTTGACATATATTCATCTGCAATGTTAGTGACGACTTTGACGGTTCGCACATTCTAAACTAGGTGTTTTGCTAGGAGAAAAAACAGGTCTTCCTTGTAGTTATTTCTAAGAAATTCACTCCCCCCGTCAAGTTGTTTAGCAGAGATGCTCTGGACATATCCCACAGTGCCCTGAAGGAACTCCCGGACACAACATTCTCGAAAGGTACATAATACACGTGGATGAATTCAGTGAATGAGAGCAGCTTCGTCAAACACAATGTCGTCACATGTACCTGGAAACCTGCAATCATCTTCATTCTCTAATTCTGCAAGAGGGTTAAGCAAATCGGCCTTCCCAAGCACGTAGAATGTGATCAGCAGAAGACACAGATGGAGGATAAGGACTGTTTTCATACATAAAGAGATTTTGCATATCGAGTTTTCTATTCATACTGACAGTAAAACATCTCTGAAAGATGTGTACATCACTCTGCAGATTCTGAACAGTAGTTTTCCCCAGTGTCGTTCCTTCTTGTGATTCTTAGCTTCTTGAGATATTAAATAAACTCTTGAAATTACGCCTGCCATAAAACCTGCCTACCTCGAGTGGTAATTTCTTCAAAATCGGATACTTCAATACTGATGTTGTGGTGAAGAGGAGATGCATCATTGGTGTAACTGCAAATGAAGCAAACAACTTCTTTAAAATCTTTCGGTGTTCTTAACAATAACCATTTAGTGTTGTATTCAATTATACTGGTCTTATGCTAATAATTTTTCTTGTCATGAGTTGGGTTATCTTTTTAATTCCCTGACCATCATCAAATAAAGAGATATTGAAATATGCTGGAAGAGCATTGCTCTCCTTTATTTTGAAGGGAATATTTGAAAATAGCTAGCAGTCACCTTCGATTGATCCTTATTCCTGTATCAACCCAATGAGTTCTTCCTTCGAATCAACTTGGCATGTGCAAATTTTTTCCAGCTCATACAACGTTGGGACTGCTGGTATATCCGATGATGAAAGTATCAACCTTTTAGCTCTCATCTGAAGGCTACCATTCATTATAAAATAATCAACTTGTACAAAGAACATACAAATTATTTTATGTTAATTATAGTGACAAAGAAATAAAAAATAGAATGAAAACCAAACTATATTTTGGTTACATTAAGGACTCTCACTGCCAAGCTTGCAGCCATGGAGTTAAATGGAAAATCAAAGATAAAATCAATTATTTCTCACTGCATTAATTTTAAAGATTAGTGTTCTAAACAAAAAAACATTCTATGTGAAATACATTGGGGAATTCAGCTACGAAAATAAATTTCCTAAAATTTTATGCATCACATTTTTTTTGAAAAATAAACATTTGTAAGCGACATTTGACAAAAACATTGATACNGAAATAAAAAATAGAATGAAAACCAAACTATATTTTGGTTACATTAAGGACTCTCACTGCCAAGCTTGCAGCCATGGTGTTAAATGGAAAATCAAAGATAAAATCAATTATTTCTCACTGCATTAATTTTAAAGATTAGTGTTCTAAACAAAAAAACATTCTATGTGAAATACATTGGGGAATTCAGCTACGAAAATAAATTTCCTAAAATTTTATGCATCACATTTTTTTTGAAAAATATAACATTTGTAAGCGACATTTGACAAAAACATTGATACATTTTGTTGATATCTCGTATTGTGTACTTCTAGCGACATTTCAGAACGTTTTATTTAATTCAGCTTCTAAAAAAACATATAATTAGAACCATTAGTTAATGTATAAGAATAACTTAGGTAATTAAAATTAATGCAATTTATTTTGGGAAACATGGCTATCATTTGGTCTGGAGGTTAGGTTTTAGGTGACCCCCGTTCTTAAATGTTGACAATGGGGGTGGGCATGATGTATGGAAAGTTTAGTGTTTTCCTCATAAAGAGAAGTTCATTTTTCCTTACTCGTCCATCTATGGTTCTACACCTGCCATAAGCCACAAACGAGTGTCGAGCGCGCCAGTCTTTCCGAGAATCCTGTTGAAAGGTGACATGGAATTGCCCAAGGAAAAAAAGGGTGACCATTGTGTATATAGGCAGTTATACCAATTACAAGATTGGCTCCCAGAATACAAGTATAAAAGTGTAAAACTCAAAGCAGTTAAAGAACTCGCGTATAAATTTAGCTATGGAATGGTATATAGAGGATGAGTATTAAAGAATACCCCAACTTTGAAGGTCTATAATATCAAAACCAAATAATTTACAACCTTGGTTGACCAATCAAATGAACCGTGGAACTGTGAAGTTTGTTTACCATATATTTATAAATATTCAATGTGACCACCACGAGCGGCCAGAACGACATCTACGCGATAATAAAACTCGTTCCACACTCTTGTCAGCATATCCGGTGTTACGGTTTGGTTGGCGTCCGTAATTCTCGTTTTGTAGATGAAGTGTATGTCATTCCATGGTATCGTCACATTTCGTGATCCAGTTTCGGGTTTTGGACTCGTCCTGTTCTCTCCAGTCCACTGCTTCCACATTCGCATCACTGTCGTGGCGCGTTACGCCCTGCATGAGCTGCAATTTCGCAGTGTTAAAATTCTCCAAGCACGCCGAACAAACTGAACCATTGTAATACATGCATGCATAGCATCTTACTTTAAAGTAGTTTAATGTCGCACTGTTTTCTGTGCAAGGTCTTCTATAACATCATCCCAGTCTATGTCCGCTTCGTTGTAAAGAATGGAAACAGCTCTCAGTCTGTCTTGGCCTACAGGCAAACGTATACAAGGTGGGCTACCACACAAAACGGCATTATAGAGAATACACCCCTTAATACATTAGAGGTTGGCATCTTCTAATTGCTTGGAATTTTGTAACCCTGTACTTGAAGTAATTTGACATTTCATGCTAGTAATCAGCATACAAAAAGCCATAAAACAGGTCGCCTGGGCAGTATCCACTAATCCCGACCGTTAAAGCAGAAATAACATCTTTAGTTGAAAGCAGATTAATGGTTGTCTGGGAGGTACGCAGCCTGTACCTCTCATTTAGGTCCAAGACAGACTAACTGACAACCAGGCTCATGTTTTTGTTCTAATACTGGTAAATTACCCCTTAGTAAATTGTGGTATTGTGGGGTAGTCGAAAAAAAACTTACACAGGTTTAGAGTATCAGTGATTTATTTGGAATGCAAAGAGTAGACATGTTTACAGCACATGGTCGAAGTGTGAGCCACCCATCTCCATATATGCACGAATTCGTTGCTCATATGTTGCAACATTCCGGGATTAGTCTGTACGGTACAGCATGCAGCTTGAATACGTTGCCAGAGATCCTCCATATTGTCTACGTCAGTTGCATACACCTGTCCCTTCAAGTAACCCCACAAGTAGAAGTTGATTGGGTTTAGGTCCGGTAATCTGGATGGTCAACCCACTGGCCCACCTCGGTTAATCCATCGTGCTGAGTACCGCGCATCCATGCACTGCCTTGCTGTGCGACTAAAGTGTGCTGGTGCACCATTGTTCATGAACCTCATTTCTCCTCGTAGATTCAGTGGTACATCTNTGACAACCAGGCTCATGTTTTTGTTCTAATACTGGTAAATTACCCCTTAGTAAATTGTGGTATTGTGGGGTAGTCGAAAAAAAACTTACACAGGTTTAGAGTATCAGTGATTTATTTGGAATGCAAAGAGTAGACATGTTTACAGCACATGGTCGAAGTGTGAGCCACCCATCTCCATATATGCACGAATTCGTTGCTCATATGTTGCAACATTCCGGGATTAGTCTGTACGGTACAGCATGCAGCTTGAATACGTTGCCAGAGATCCTCCATATTGTCTACGTCAGTTGCATACACCTGTCCCTTCAAGTAACCCCACAAGTAGAAGTTGATTGGGTTTAGGTCCGGTAATCTGGATGGTCAACCCACTGGCCCACCTCGGTCAATCCATCGTGCTGAGTACCGCGCATCCATGCACTGCCTTGCTGTGCGACTAAAGTGTGCTGGTGCACCATTGTTCATGAACCTCATTTCTCCTCGTAGATTCAGTGGTACATCATCAAGTAGTTGTAGCAGGTCGTCGTCCAAACGCCGATGAACTGAAGTGGATGGACGTACAACTGGTAAATGTCGANATCAAGTAGTTGTAGCAGGTCGTCGTCCAAACGCCGATGAACTGAAGTGGATGGACGTACAACTGGTAAATGTCGAGCTGGAAGCTTTTCGGCGTATCGACGACGCGCAGCTGATGCATTACACGTCATTTCACCATACGTGAGATGCATGTCCATCAGTTCCTCATTACTTCACTCCATCACACAAGTTGTGAATAGCTGTCTGATGTGTAAACTACCAATACAATGCTAGCAGGCAGGCAACCTCGTCGCCACTTGGTACAATAGGAACCAATACAAAGGAGAACTTGCCCGCGGTAACTTTTCAGCCGTCCGCAAATATTATAAATCTGTTGCCTTAGGAAAGAAAAATTTGCCAGGGTATCAGTCCACACATTATACACGACTGTTTTACAGGCTGCCTACCTTCGAGGCAACCATTAATCTTCTTTTCAACTAAACACGTGATTTCTCAGGAAATGGTAGGGATTAGCAGTAACTACCAAGGCGAACTTTTTTTATTACTTTTTAAATGCCGATTACTTACATGTCATGTAAAATTGCTTCAAGAGCAGGGTTACAAGGTCTAAGCATTGGAGGGTGCCACCCCTATTTAATGTAACGCCATTTTGAGTGATAACCTGCTTTATAAACGTTTCCCTGTATGCAAATTTTCTTTGTTTAATCGCAAGTAGTTTCGAATTTATCGTTGCATACCACATTTCCAATCGCAATGTTCCCGGGCCTCTACCACCCTCAGAAATCCCTTTAGACCCTATGTCGTATAAATGTTTCACTATTTATTTATCCTAAGGATTCCGCTCACTTCGCGTTAGCATAAATTAACGACTCACTCCGTTTATGGTAGGGCCTGTGTATTAAAATTTTAGGTAAGTTTTGTATTATTGATGTTAATGCTTTTTGTAGTAATATGGTAGGCCGTATGTGTTGATATTGTTTGTATTGAATAAGTGTCGATATATTTCGTTATGACATTGTGTGTAATGATATTGTTTGTACACGTATATTGAATTGTTTGTATTGAATATGTGTTGATATTGTTCGTAATGATATATTTGTAATTATATTGTAGTTTTATCAAAGTGAACTTTAAGTGATGTGACTAGTCCTATGGCCAATGATTTTTACATTTGAGTCTTTTGGACAAATAAAAAAAATTAATTTCTTGGAAATTGGGAACTTGGTTCAATAAACTTCAAATAGGTCCTATAAAAATCTAGGAGTTAAATCCATATCGTAAGCGGACCAAGAGTCGCGCTTCAAAAAATTGATTCCTGGAAGTTTTAAGACTCCAAAAAATGTCCCAGACAAATCATACAACTGGATTTAATTTAATTTTTCGAATGTGTTCGAAGTAAGATTTATGACGAAATCTTCATAACCACATCAAAAATGTGGCGTAGCTTAATTTTATATTGTGTTGGTATGTTAATTGAATTACTGTTAATACCGCTTATTAAAATATTTAACATTATTTGATACACGCAGTTAAAAAATGTGAGANAATGTGAGACTTGAACTTCCACTTGGAGGTGTTTTCCGCCTTTGTGGCAGAGTGGTGGGAGGAGGGACAAGGACGATACGATATAGTCACGCGCATCAAGTGCATAAGCAAGGTTGTGAACTGGCGTATAGTGCTCTCGTCACTTCATTGGTGGAAAGCCTGTGGCAAAGTTCAATTCAGGCCGCTAGAGTATTTTCGCACGTACCTGGCCATTATTTTTAAGATAGAGCGATTTGAAAAAGTCAATTTTAGCTATATTGCAGTGTTCCGAAATGATGTTACTAATGTACGTGATGTCTTGAAAAAAGTACTCGACAGGCATCGTCTGAAGTGTGTGTTCTTTTTCGCAGATCAACATAGTGGGCGCGCGTTTAATTGTTTCGGAAGGAAAAAAACTGTATTTGAAACACTGAAATGCAGTTCAGGCGCCAGGTGGCGGGCCCCGTAACAGCTGTTGGAGTAACGCAAGGTGGAAATGGAGCAGCGACGGGAATTCAGTCCCAGCCAAAGACAACGTCCACGAGTGAACATTCAGATTGTGATCCGATCGGGAATCGAGTCCGGCCCGGATCCCAGTTGTAGGAGGCGTGCGGCATGACCACTACTCCACCGCGGTTTCGCGAGGAGGGTATGGTATCGTGGAGGCGTCATTTATCTAGTCATTAATTTTGTCACTTATTCATCATCATCCCTCAACTGGGAACTACGACAAGTAATATTCCCGTGCTATTCCTGTAAATCTTTGTGAGTTTGTCATCGCAGACTATAAAGATTTTGCGTGTTAAATTCTGTCTAGTTTTACAAATTCAGAAATGATAGTTTAATTATACAGGTCTATCACATATGGGTTACAATAATGTTTTCATAAAAAAAAAAANCAAATTCAGAAATGATAGTTTAATTATACAGGTCTATCACATATGGGTTACAATAATGTTTTCATAAAAAAAAAAATGGAAATTTGAATATACAACGTAAATTTATTCAATTAGTGAATAAAACCTCTATTCTTTCATTCNCAAATTCAGAAATGATAGTTTAATTATACAGGTCTATCACATATGGGTTACAATAATGTTTTCATAAAAAAAAAAAAATGGAAATTTGAATATACAACGTAAATTTATTCAATTAGTGAATAAAACCTCTATTCTTTCATTCANAAAAAAAAAAATGGAAATTTGAATATACAACGTAAATTTATTCAATTAGTGAATAAAACCTCTATTCTTTCATTCAATTTAATTAGTTCGCATGGAGTATCTCTAACACATTTGTTGGTTTCCATGAATAAGTTGTATTAATAAGTCACTTTAAAAATAGTTTCACATGTGGCATGCCATATTTCATGCTGAACTGCACCAGCATCGGTGTTTAAGCCAAAAGTTTTATATTAAACTCACACTGTGTTAGTATTCTATTTCACCATTCTTTATAATGGGACAAAGTTACTTCTAAAATACAACATGATAATAAAATATAAACAGAGATAACGGCTAGTCGGTATCCCTTTCGTGTTAGTAAAATATTTAAATCTCAAGAAGCGGGAGAGCCAGTTTCAAATCATGTATTCTACTTTTTCTTGTCTCAGCTGCATTATGGGACCAAACATTATCGAGATGGAGAGGAGATGCCATCTTGGTGTCGGTAGTTGGATTTAAGTAGTAAGGCACATTTTTATTTCTAGTAGTGGATATTTTCTCGTACCTCAGCCTACAGCTTAATGGAGACGATATTACGTGAGTCTATATTACGAGAAAAAGTTTAGCATGACGTAAATAATAAGTTGTTTTCTATAAAATCCTAACCAAAACACAGGCTGCTCCAAGTTGCGTCTTCCCCCCTTCTATTTCGTAGTTTGTTCGGCATTTTAATCTTATTATTTAACACGTGCAGGAAATAGCAATTGGCTTCCTGAATCGGGTTAAAGTAATAAGATTATGCGAACATGGCGGGCGTTTTACACAGCATATAAGCGGAGAGGTAGCCTTGCACGTATTCACATATCGGTAAAGGGTTTTGTGTTGGAGCTATTGCGTCGTCTGTTCGTACCACACCCAGTGACGGCGAGGGAGGTAAAAAGTGGAGCCCTACGCTCGAACGATAAAAGAGTGCGTGCGTGAATGTGTGTGTGCGTTAGGGAAGTCGGAACAAGTGCATATTAATGTCAATTCATTCATTTGTAGGAGTGAATCGTGGGTGAGTAGCCGTTAAAGGTTTCAAAACGGCTCGTTACAGATAATATTGGCTGAGCACCCCCTCCGAAGTCAAAACATGGCGTGCTGCCTTTCGGAAGAGGCGAAGGAGCAGAAGAGAATTAATCAAGAAATAGAACGACAACTTCGGAGGGACAAGAGGGATGCAAGGCGTGAACTCAAATTACTATTATTGGGTGAGTACTAGAATGTAAACATAACTTATGCGTCAATGTTTACATGACGATTATGGTTTCTGGGTTAAGTGTGTTTAAACTGTTGTCATGNGTAAACATAACTTATGCGTCAATGTTTACATGACGATTATGGTTTCTGGGTTAAGTGTGTTTAAACTGTTGTCATGATTTAATTACGGTTGCCGCATATTCAAATACTACGTTAATTTGTTAATTTGTATCTCATATTCACATTCTGCTAGCTTTTGCTTAGACTACTTGTTATAAATGTGTTAATGGCCTGTTATTATGACAGGTAAAAATGTCATCACTGACGTTTAAAAAAATGTTTTGACAGTTTATTTGGTTAATGATATAGGGTATATTCCATCATNAAAAATGTCATCACTGACGTTTAAAAAAATGTTTTGACAGTTTATTTGGTTAATGATATAGGGTATATTCCATCATTTTTTCTTAATTATAATGCCACGAAGATAATATATCATTAATTGTGTAGTACATAGCTTGGTAATAGTGTGCCAAGAATTTATAATGGTCAAATAGGGCAAGTGTATAGTTTGTACCATGCAACCTGACATTTTCCCAGGGTGGTTGTGTAGAGTAAGTCATATTTAAATTAAGCACAGTACATAATAGTACTGAAAACATGACTAAGGTAGTCTGGGCTGGGATTAAAATTGCTATCATGTGTAACTAAGGTCACTTTGGCTGTGATTGTGGTAATTTTTGTGCCTTAGCATGCAATTTTTTGCAGAAATTCTACTAATTAACCTCCTTGAAATGCTACCATTGTGTTTTACACAATTGTCAATGACTATACTTTTGTAGGTTATGTTTGATCAGCTACAGTAGATAGTCTTCATACTGGCAGTATGGAAAAAAGTTAATAGGTTATATTTGGGTAGTTCAATAATATGCTTACAGTCAATGCATGTACAGTAACCATGTTAAAGACTACTGGAATACTGTGTCAGATTCACATTCATAGCAGTTGAAACACAACCAAGTGAGCAATTAAGTGTTTTGGCAGCTAGTTCATACAAAAACAGTGTGGAATTTATATTAAGAGTGCAGTTCTAAATGCTTTGTACCGCAATATGGATGGAGACAGACACAATACTGGATATTCTTTCAAATTTACATTAGTCTTTTGGTTACCCAAAGAAGCATCCCTGTTATAGTGCATTTGTTTGTGGAGTACATAAAAAAAAATTTCAATACTTATTTATTCACTATTCAGCTTTTATGAAGGTTTTGTGTTAAAAAATTGATTGAAATGGAGGAAATGTATTAATGTGTGATAAGAAAATGTCTTCAACAGACCTGGGAATGCATAGTTGGTGCAATAGTATTGGATGGCATAAGTGATCATGATATTCCTGTTGTGGAAATTGGGCTTGGCAGGATGANAGTATTGGATGGCATAAGTGATCATGATATTCCTGTTGTGGAAATTGGGCTTGGCAGGATGAGGGAAGAGCAAACGACAGATAAGTGGGTGTGGCAGTATGGGAGAGGAGACCAAAAGGAGGCAAAAATCTTCCTGAGGGATAGGTTTGAAAAGTGGTCTATGGAGGAAAGTGTGAAAGAATTATGGGAAGAATTTAGAATAATAATAGAGGTTATGTTGGAGAAATTTGTGCCAAAGAAAAGATTACGGTCTGGGGGAGATCCACCATATTATGGACAGGAGATTGAAAAAATGAAGAGGAAGTGTAGAAAATTACATGCCAAGTGGAGAAATGGATGACAAGAGCTAAGGAATTGATGAAACAAATGGGAAGGGAGCTTGAAAGGATGATCAAACAGACTAAGAATATATTTTTAGGGAACATGGTGGAAGAAGGAAAATGCAAGGAATGGGGGAAATTGTTCAGTTATGTTAAGAATGTAAGCAGAGGAGGAGAAGAAGGGATCTCTCTGCTGAAAGGTAGGGATGGCAGGATTGTGACAGACCAAGAAAAATAGAAGATTCTGCAAGGCTAGTATTTGTCGGTGTTTGAGGCAAAGGAAGATTGGAATAGGGAGGCCAATAGGGATTGGGGGTTGTTTAGTAAGTTTAAGATGAGGGAGTGCAAGATAGCAATGTTAATCAGGGGGTTGAAGAGCAGTAAGGCAGGTGGGAGAAAGTTGGTGAATTATTTGGAGGTGTTGTTTAGCAAGTCCTTAGGAGAGTGTAAGTTGCCACAAGGTTGAAAGATGTGTTGGTGGTTCCAATAAGCAAGCAGGGGGAGGCCTGGCAGCTACAGACTGGTTAATCACATAGAGTACAGGAAAAGTAATGGAGAGACTGGTGGTTCAGTTTGCAGTGAATGTTATGAACAAGAGGAATTGGTTGGAGCAGTCACAACATAGTTTCAGAAAAGGATACTCATGTGAGATTCAGCTGGCTGGGCTGTTAGAAGATCTGGTGCAGGCAGTTGATGAGGGGAAGCAGATGGATGCCTGCTTCATATATTTTGAGAAGGTATTTGATAAGTTGCCCCATGGGACTTTGATGAAGAAAGTGAATGAGCTGATGCCGGACAAGTGGGTAGTGGAATTGATTGGGGACTTCCTCAGAGTGAAAGTGGGGGAAGTAAAATCGGTTCTTTATATAATGGTAAAATGACATGGGTTTGGGGATATGGGGAAAAATAAGATTGTTTGCAGATGATTGTGTATGGTATGCATTCGAGCGANTGCAGGCAGACATTGACAGGATATGGTTGTGGACCATGAAGAATAAAATGAAGATAAATGTAAGAAAAACTAAGGTAGTGAGGTTTGCAAGGAAGAAGGTAATAAGCATGGACATGTAAAGATAGGCGGGGCAAGAGATGAAGTAGCAAAATATAAATATTTAGGGATTGTATTGCAGGGAGACCTCAGATGGATAAAACAGGTAGAGAGGGATGTTAGAATATGCGTCAGCAGTATGGGACCCTTACATGGAGGTGCGAGAGCTAGAGAAGGTGCAAAGAAGGGCAGCAAGATAGGTGAAGGGTAGGTGAAGAAGGCAGGGGCAGTATGGTGAGGATGAAGGGAACTATAGGCCATCAGGGATTATGAAAGAAATGGGGTGGAACTTGTTGAAATGCTGGTCAGGATGTACAGGATGGTGATAGGAGAGGGAGGGTGGGGAAGTTTTCACTGCCAGCTAAGTAAGGGAATGTTCAGAGGGAGGGGAAAAAGTGGGAAGCTTCAGAGGGTGTGGAGGAGAATGGAGCGGGGTAGGCAGTCTATGTTTGTAAGGTCTGTGAGGAAGTGGAATGTGTTGCAGCGGGAGGTATTGGTATCTGTGAGGGGGGTTGGAAAGTTCAGGAAGGGCGTGGAAGAGGAGTTTGGTCGGGTAGGGGAGAGGTGAAAGAGCTCGCCACCAGAAGGTAGCTTAATTGCAGGTGTTGGTTATTATTATTCAACATTTTTGGTAGTCTGTACTACTTGGTACCTAGATTGCAAAATATTTTTTTTTGGCAACTGTAAAACCTGCAAAAATGTTCGTAAATATGGTTATTTATAGAAATGCACGATTAAAATTTTTTGTTTTACTGTGGTACCATTGTGATTTGGGCTACAGAAATTTGATTTTATCATAGGTAAATGTTTGAAATTTATGTGACTGAATACCCTACCACCAATGCTTTGGTAACATGGCAACAGAGTAACTCTTGTGGAGATACCACTAAACATAGCCTCAAGTGATTGACTTTACATTATTTTGTAATGTTTGCATTTATTTTGAAATGCAAGCATTTATTTCATAATTCTAGCATTTCTTTCGTAATGCTAGCATTTCTTTCGTAACGCTAGCATTTCTTTCGTAACGCTAGCATTTCTTTCGTAACGCTAGCATTTCTTTCGTAACGCTAGCGTTTAGTTCGTAACGCTAGCGTTTAGTTCGTAATGCTAGCGTTTAGTTTGTTATGCTAGCATTTATTTCATAATGTCCTTATACACATACACAATTTTAAGGTATTTTCCCATTTTTCAGAAAAGCAAGGATTCTTGACAATTATTACTTTAACATTTGCTGTGTCAAAAAATACAAATCAGTGTTAATATTTTCATTGCTATATCTTAATGATTATGAAACTGGTTGCTTTACATTAGTTTTTCAGCAATTTTACAAAAGAAATTCACTCACTGCGATTTTCATTGACGCACGGAAATTGAAATCGTTTACCTGGTGTTCATATGTTCCCCACTGTTGAATTTGTTAGAATGTTGAAGGAATTTCAAATAATCTTTCTAGCTAGGAAGTAATTAAACACTTGCAGTTTTCATAATTTTTTCTCTAACACATTCAACACCGTGCTTATATGACATACGGGCAATCATTTTTGTTACATTCCCTAACTTCTAAAGTCTCAAACATACGTACATATATTCTGTATTCTGATGTGTGAGGAATATAACACAAAAAAATGTCCTGTAAAATATTGTATGGGTGAAAAATATTGTCATCAATAAAAGTAATTAAATGACCTTCATAAGCTGATAAAAACTATTTATTTGGTTCGTTGTTGTTATTTGGGGATGTGAAAATGGACACATCCTCTACGTAGCAGGCAAATTAGCGTAAATGTTTAGTTCTCCACATATAGACATGCGACAGCTAGTCTGCTGCGAGCTACAATTTTGCTTCGTAATTCATTTAGTATTGAAAGGGTTAGATAGTAAAGTATAATTATGACACTTTTTGGCACACACTACAGGAAAGAATAATAAAATTGTAGCATCTCACCAATGAGGAGGTCTGATTCAGCTAAATTAATTATTTAAATTGTGGAATGTTTGAAATCTAAATATTTATGTGCAGGTGAGTAAAGTTCTGACTAGGATTAGGTAATTAACGTGCAGTTATTTGCAACTTACATGTGCCTAGTGAAGTCTTGTTCATTCTATTCTTTAAATTACAAACCTTTGCATAATTAGATGGAGAGCAATTTACTTTTCTCTGACCTTTTGTGGAATGGCATAGTGTTCAAATTCTGGAGATTATCAAATCCAAAGTAGTCATTAGTGTCAAAAAAGGAGTTAATTATAACTGGAAATCTTGTGCATCGAAAACCTAACGTAGAAACCCTACTTCCAAAATTTATTGTAAAAATATGTTATTTAGCTGTGAAATCTGAAACATACAGTTTCTTACCAAATTTTGTTGAACACTTTTCTGTTTGAAAAACACTATTTTTATTTTATGTCAGTTCTACCATAGAGAAAAATCGTGTGTACCAACTGCAGTTGGAGAGTAACAGAAACCAAGGAATAAAACTGAAGTCCATGCATAACTAGGCTAGCCGAACATGGTTTAGGCAGTCTTTCCTTTAACATGTCACAAAATCATTCAAAGGTTTAAACGTGAAGCTTACACATTTTTCCCAAGGCTGGAATCGGCTCAATGTGATGCAAGGACCTGCTCATTGGTAGTGGGTAAACCAGTCTGTTACCAAACCTAGCATGAGAACTAACCTCAAGATTGCCAAATCAACCTTCAGATTAGATTCAGTAATGAATCGCAGGACCTAAAAATCCAAAAAAAACAAACTTGTCTTGGATTATCACTTGTTCTTGGATTTTTGGGTTTTATTTATTTCTTGTATTGGCAATCCGTAGATCCCTTAATGAGTAAGTTACTCTGGGATATGGATTTTGTCAAGTTTTGCAATACTTAACTTAGGCTAATACATTTTTAGCGTTACAAAATATAAAGAGAGAAAAATAATACTATTAATAATACTAAACTACTTGCACATTAACAACATATCAAACTTTTCCAAAATATAAAAGCGATAAAATATAAACCAAGATATTGAACATGTCAACTAAACTTTCATTGCATAGTATACAACATAACTTTGATTATATACTCCACAGAAAACAAACAGCAGCAAACAGTAACAACAACAACAAACTGCAAAAACATTGAATATATGCCTATCTATACAATTTTCTTATAAGATTTTTTTATGAAAAATGAGAGTTGGTTACCGCTAATTTTTCAATTTACAGTATGCATTATTGCATTATTTAATACTTAATCTATTAGATATACAGTATCATAGCAACGTAGTGTAAAAGTAGGAAATGTTAACAGGAATATAGTGTAAACCAATGTTCAAAGTCATCTAGTGGAAACCTAGAATTCATTGAAGTAAAGTTGTCCGACAAAAACCTAAGAAACAATGTCGCTATCTAGTGAATGTGTAAAACTTGAAACCAAGGATCCTCACCTACAGAAAAACTGCTTAGAATACACATTTATGAAGATTAAAGGCTGATTTGTAGTAAAGGTAAGAGCATTATGAATATTGTATGTTTGGCTTTTGCAAAGTTTAAAGTACGTGCTTATGACCATCATACTTCATTTTGTTGTTTGAGTAGTAAAAAATTTGATATAGGTGTGTTAGAATAATGGAAGTAAAGCAAACAACACTTTGTTATACACTGATTTATTTAATAAGCAAATTAACTGACCTAATTAACCGACATCCCTCCATGGTCTCGAGTCCGCCATGGAGTAGTGACGAAACTCAGTGTTGCCATTTGAAATGTACCATAAAATATCAAGGTGCTTAACCCCTGTTGTTTACATGAGCTGCCATGTTCCTTTACATCTAATAATGCAAAATTGGTGTGATCAGAAGCAAACTGAAAGGTGTGTGCAGCCACTTCAATAAGTTTTCCCTTTTGCTTAGCCGCAGAGTTTAGTGTGCAGACCATAGCGTGTGCATTCATAAGTTTTCGTGAATTTAACCACACGTACATTTATGTCTATATGGTGTGCAGAAGTTAGCATGTTGGAAGTTGTAAGTTAGTGTTTGTTGGAAGTTGAGAATAGTCAGATTTGAGTGTGTTCTGTGGATTTGTGTGAATTTTGAGATACAACCAATGTTGGGGTTTGTTTTAGGGAATTAACGGTAATTGAATTGGCCATAGACTGCAATAGGTTTCCATAGCAACTGTCAGGACATGTAGCACTAGTATGGAATAGGAAAAAGGTACCTACAGTGTAAAGTTAGAAGTCTTTTGGCAATGCATATAGTTAAAAGTTGTTTGGTGTTACCTCTTATTGCAAGTTCATGAATGTTTTACGTTCTTTATGTTGCAACAAATGATTTGGCCGAGTGCAATTTTCTCTGCATTATGCTGTGAATGTTAAAGCCATTGAGTACATCAAATGTTTTTGTTGCAGATGTTGGTGATGGCTGTAGGTTTTTGTTTTTTGTTTGTTCATGGTTTGCAACTTTTTGACACTTCGCACAGATTATCAATCAGTTCCATAAAAGTGAATTTACACAAATCTGTGCCACTACTAGGCTTACATAAGAAGCAGGTAAAGTGTTACTGCCTCCTTGCATCTACTATTTCTGAGGCTTCGAAGGTAATTATTAAGTTTAAGGGCTTTTCTGTAAAAAAAAAACCCAAAAAGTGTTATATTTCCACTCTACTAATTATGCAGAATAAAAATATACTAGGGGCATTAACGTACGACTAATTTCTTAATATGTGCCCACCTAACCTAACTGAACCTAACCCCACGATGGGTGAATCACTATTTTACATTTTTAAACCAACCTAGGATTGTAGGGTTTTAAACCAACCTACGATTGTAGGGTTTTAAACTAACCTATGATTGTAAGGTTGTAAAGTAATATAAGATTATACAATATTAATCAAATCTCCTATCAATACCCTACAATCATAGACTAGATGGGACCCATACAATCCTACGTTAGTTGAAATAGCTGCAATCCTAGGTTAGTGTAAACATGTAAAATAGTGATTCACCCATCGTGGGGTTAGGTTCTGTTAGGTTAGGTGGGCACATATTATACAATTAGTCATAAGTTAATGATGCTACTATAGTCGTGTTCTGTGTTACTTACCAATAATCCTAGGTAAGTTTAGAAAGAATGTGAAATTGTGGGGTAAAAACGTCTGGAAAAACCTTTTTTGAATTACGTAATATAACTAAATTTGCATGTTAAGCTACCCGTTAGTTTACAATTCTACAATTCTAAGTTAGTTTAGAATTCTACAATCCTAGGTTAGTTTAGAATTGTACTAATTTACATTTTTAAACTAACATAGAATTGTAAGGTTTTACACTAAACTATGAATTTAGGATTTTAGGGATTTAAAGGAGCCGTAAAACACACCAAAATAATATCAATTTACTTACCAATGTAGGCGGGTGGTACAATACCTCTGTCAATGGCCAATTCAACCTGACCTCACTCGATGAAACACCATCTTCCACAAAGCGCCACATATGCACATATAGCACACTGAAACACTTGTTTACAGCATAATATATACACAGAAGCAGTCGTTAATACGCTAATATATCGCACAAAAGCACTCTTTCTTGCTTTCTCCGTTTTAAATCCGCCGGATTAGGACGACAAGAATCATACCGGCAAATGCGCAATGGCAATTGACCGGGTTAAAAATTTTCCGTTCAAATGCCCGTAATGACATCCGTGGTCACTAGGTAGCGTGGAATTTGCAATGTGCAGCCATTATTAATGGCGGTAGACGTTAGTAGACGTAAACAAACAAATTTTACAATTTTTTAAAAATATGTTCTACTTATTTTAACATTACGCCCGCTTGAATATTAACAAGTTAAGCTGTGTGGAACCAGTTAATGCAATTTTTGTTGGTCTAGGACGTTTCGTTCAGAAACTTAAACAAACTGGCTTAACAGTCATTTCGCAATTTTGTTCAATTTTTTAAAAATATGTTGTACTTATTTTAAAGCTACGCCCCTAGTATATTTGTGTTCTACGTGATTAGTAGAGTGGAAATATACCTCTTTTTGGGGTTTTTTTTAATACAGAAAAGTCCCTAAACTTAATAATTACCGCTTCGAGAAGCAGAGTGGTGGAAATTTGTGTGAATTCACTTTTATAGACCTATTTGTGGACAGATTTATAAATTTTTTGTATCCATAAAATTTTGTATTGATGTTATATTTTACAATTTTTAACAATTTATGATTTTCATAGCTCTCCCCACTACCGAGTCATTTGTACTGCAAATATAACAATGTGTCTATGCAGTTATGAATCACCATGGCCAGTAGTGCCAATATTTACCATTTGCTAGATTTTTAGTGCACTGGTTGTAGGTGGATGTTCACTTGTGTGAAGAGATTAGGTAGTGGTCTGCCCCGGCACGAGAAACTAGGCATTTCGAATGAGAATGCAGATAATTACATACAGAGTGAACAAGAATGTAGATAATAAAATACAATGTGAACAAGAATGTAGATAACAAAATACATTTAATAAAAATGTAGATAATAAAATACAGCGTGAGTGAGAATGTAGATAGTAAAATACAGGTGAGTGAGAATGTAGATAATAAAATACAGCATGAGTGAGAATGTTGATGATAAAATTAATTGCCAGTTAGAATGTCTATAATAAAATACACTTGCAAGCGAGAACGTCAATAAGAAAATACACTTGCAAGCGAGAACGTCGATAAGAAAATAGTTTTAATGAAAATGTGGATAGGAAAATAGTTTGAATGAAAATGTAGACTGAACAGTATTAGCTACTTGGTGAATTATAGATTAAACTGCATGGACAAAAATATTCACAGTATGAGTGAAGGGATGGTTAGTGTCAAGTGTAAGGTGGAACAGGAGGTTAGTGCCCTCAAGAAGGAATGGCAAAAGTTCCTACAGCATCAGGAGAGAAGACTCAGGGCGAGAGGCTGAGGAGTCGAGAATAACCACTGCAAGGTAGAGGTTGCAGCCAATACAGCTGTCGCCTGAGAGGCTCAGCACTTTTGCAGTGTGAGTACGCCTCAGCTAGGTGTGGGAAAAGGCGTTACATTTAAGCTTTCCCCCTACAATGAATCAACACCTTGGCGTGAATACCGGCACCGGTTTGAAATAGTTGCCACCCTGAATGGTTGGACTGACAAGATCTGGATTACTCCACACTGGTGTTCGCCTTGGAGCAATCTGCGAAGTAGCCATCGCCCTCAGCATGCAGTGCAGGCAGCTACACTATGCTTAGATGATAATGGAGATTACATTTTGGACTTTTTGAAGAGGTTGGTTATAATGACAGACATTGCTGCCATTATGTGCTAGGGAATTTTGCTTTTGTCCAGCTAAGCATTGGAAAAGTTGGGATTGTGGCAGAACAGGACATTTGAGAGCGCAGAGCATCTGAGGAAACTTCCAGTTTCGAAAGCTGGAAGTGAATACCAACAGTGTGTTTGCTGAAGTTGGGAGTCGTGGTGGGGGAACTTTTGAATTGCGTAGAGGCAGTGACACCTGCCCCTCATCGATATAGGTGCTGAGAATGGGGGTACTGTGGAAAGGAGAGACACTTAACAAATCCAGTGTCTAGGGATGCTATCCGATAACATTCATCAAGAAACTGGCCAAATGACAGCTTCACCAATAATTAGATCTGGCAGCAACTGTAATGATAATATGATGCACAGCTCTGCTTAAATTAGGCCACACTTGACCTCAGTAAAGGAATGAAGTTCGCTAAATAGTGATAAGAAAAACGAGGAAATTGAAACCAAACAGCCAAAGAAGTCACTTTGCAGTTAAAACTGACAGGATGGTGAAGGAAGTCTAGTTAAGAGTCGTAGTTACACATAGCTGAGTAGTAAGAGAGGAACGTATTTCAATGTCTACTGGCATCAAGAGTAACGCTCAATTCTAGAGAGTTGTAGATTATGCATTAAGGGTATGACAGTTGGTGTGGCTGTATAAGAGGCTACATCTTGGTGCAAAAGATGTTGGTGAAGACCGCTACCAAGGTTTGAAGCGAGTGAGTGATAAGTCCCTCCAGATTTGTTGTCGGCACTCCCCGAGGAAAGTTTTTAAGGTTGTCAACATCTACCTCCTGGTGCTCTATGAATGTCTGGAAGTTGGAGAGTATTCAGGATGAACAGACTTGAAGAGGGGGAAGTGTTACACGTGGGCCCTCTCCACTTCCCCGTGCGAGGCAGGCACCCATTCTCAGTACGTCAATTGGATCGCTGCGACTTGACTCGCCCCTCCTTTAGGTGGTCCAGATGTTGTGCTAGATAGGCAGGGGAGGGGGAGATTGATAGTTGATATAAACTGTCTTCACCATCCTCCTCCCCCTGCGGGAGGGGTTGGTCTCTGTGGATTATTGCACAAGCTTTCTGGTCGTCTCTCCCTTGGTGCAGGCAGATGCGTGAAGAATGTTTCCTACGTTGGTGCCGGTGCAGCTGGAGGTTTGAGTGCCTGTGACGGTCACCTGGCGAAATGCGTTGAAGAAAGAGTGCCAGTAGCGAAGGTGATGGAAACTGCGGTGGACGAGTGTATACACAGCGGCTGTGGTTGAGGTGCGAGAGTGCTGCAGAGGGCGAGTCACCCGAGTGTATGTGTACAGAAGTGCCTGGGACACTCCAAAACGTTCCAGACAGGAAAGACTAGTGGTAACTTCTGCATTTAAATAAGGTGGAACTGAAGGAGTGATACAGACTAGATTGTAAATATCAAAACTGTCGGATAGGAAATATATAATTTTAATAGTAATTCAGTAGGTGTCGGAAAAACTATTTATAGTTACTGGTTTTAAGTGTTTGGTTGTTTCAGTTTTTGTGAGGTGAGGGACAGTAATGCAAGTTAATTATTAGTTGTAAATAGAAAGACATAGCCATTGTTATAGAGGCAGCAAGTTGAGTTTTTTTAGATTGTCTATAAATAAATTGGAAATTATTACTGGTTATTTTATTTAATTAAGACATCCATTGCTTAAAGAACCTGGCTACGTCTACAGACATCAGAAAATTGTAACAGGTTGTTGGTGTTAATCAAGAAGTTTTGTTACTAAGCAATAAGCTAAGTGTAGGCAAAATATTTGTGGAAATGGTTGGTTGGTTGCGGAAACNGTGTTAATCAAGAAGTTTTGTTACTAAGCAATAAGCTAAGTGTAGGCAAAATATTTGTGGAAATGGTTGGTTGGTTGGGGAAACGTTGTTGTTACATGTTCGTGGTGACCGTGTGGAGGCATTTGAGCTTACTTATTGAGTTTAAAATAAAACATGAAATAGTGTTTTAAATGTGAGGTTGAAAATATAGGTTCGTAGGTATAATTTTCAAATAATATATAGCACATTTTTATATGACACTAGTTTAATATGTGTTATTAAATACCAAAAAATATTATGCATGTTGAATATTTGACTCGTCTGTATTTTTGGGTTAGTATAATTTTACAAGATGACTGAGGGGCATATCAGAGTTCATGAGAGATAGAGGTCTTAATAAAAATAAAATAATTAATTTACACAACTATTATGCACAGCATTAAATTATCTAACTCCATAATTACTCTTTTTATTTCTCAGTCAGCGCAATATTTAATGTCTATCTCAACTCTAATTGAAGTCCTTCTCTATGTCTCTGCATGATTAGTCAATTATCTCACCTCATCATTAACACGGGTTCAGTCCGTCTGTTGCCCTCATTTGAAAAGTCTTTCACTCACGCATCCAGTTCAATAGTTCAGCCTGCCGGTCGCACCCTTCAATGCACTGGCTTGCAGTCATAGATTTTCCTTATGCTGTTCACTACTGGTGATACTCATTACTCTTCTCTCTCGTCTGTGACTTAAATTGCACAATCGCTCATACTTCTAACTCAACAACAACTTGATTCAGATGCCCGTCGTGCTTATATATCAGTCACTCTAACCATCTGGCATATTTAATGCACCCGAGAGAAACAAGGTCAATAAATCTGAAAATTTTTCAGATAAAAGCAAAAATTCTATTTGTCGAAGGTCAGAAGCATGTGAGCCGCCAAAGGGTTATCGTGGCGGAATGCCTTCTTAACTCAAAACTCTGGTATAATTATTGCTTGCCTGTCAATCAAATATTCCTTCATGACTCGCCGCCCAAAATCATATTACTATTCTGTCCTCCACACACTTTTTGCTCGCTTGGGTGATGCAAAGCACAGACACGTAAGAATAACAAATTGGTTTGACTTTGTGTACAGTTTGAGTGGTAAACATTGTTAATAAGGTCTCAAACATGTATTTTTCAAGGTGAGGATTTTTGTTTCGTTGAAGATTTAGTTATGAAAACTGAATCACAATACACTTTTGTGGTAGTTGTTTTGTTCAGCGGCCGTCTTGAAAAAAGGGTTGGGGAGGGGTAAGATGTTTTGAAATGGTGTTGGGCTCTACAGAAGCTGTGTTCAAGTTGTAACGCATTAGTATTAATTTTTCTGTGGTGGGAAAATAAAAAGAGTTGGGTACTATAAATATGAAAGGGCAAGACGAATGNGCATTAGTATTAATTTTTCTGTGGTGGGAAAATAAAAAGAGTTGGGTACTATAAATATGAAAGGGCAAGACGAATGTGTTTTATATTGTATGGCCATTTGCTAAGTATAAGAAGAATAAGCACCAATACTTTTATCAGGTTATAGGCTCAGACTTCTTTTAAACAGATATTGAGTGTTGTTTTATTGAAATTGTGGAAAATTTCATTATTAGAGTTAGCAGATTCGCCAAACAAGGTAAGAAGGCAGCATGCCATACACATTAGTTTTTCAGTTAACTGCNATTATTAGAGTTAGCAGATTCGCCAAACAAGGTAAGAAGGCAGCATGCCATACACATTAGTTTTTCAGTTAACTGCAGAAAATTTTTCCAACTGGAAGTTTTGTGTCTATGCCCTGCTTGAAGAAAAAGGATATGAAAAACATCTCAAGGAATTTAAAATGAAAGATAAATCATTCAGAATGTTACCAACTGTCACCTTCAATATATGAAAGGTGCAAATCTGCCAGAGAGATTATGTCATCACTTCAAAACGTCTTTGAGAGGAAGAGTTTATTTTCAAAGTTGTATCTCAGAAGGAAACTTTTATCTCTAAAATGTGACAGTGATGACCTCCAAGACCACTTTGTTAAATTCGAGAGTTTAATTAGTGAACTAGAAGCTACAGGTACAGTTATGGAAGAGTGTGATAAGGTAGGTCATTTGTTGCTAATGATGCCCCAGAAATACAATCCAGTTATTACAGCGAGATCAAAACCATTACCACAACAGTTACTTTAGAAGTGGGAATCATGCTGGAGCATGCAGCTGGTCAGTGGGTTTCATCATGGATCTCCTGTTTCCTCTGCCCTTGCATTTTGGCACTGCTCCACCTTCATCTCATTTTACTCTCATTGGCTCTCAAGACCTCATTGTTAAAAGCCCCCAAATCTCTTTACTCAACTCTGGATTTGATTTTGCAACCTGCAGGTGCTTTACAAGAAAACTGAAATCTCTATATCGAGCCATTTAGAGATTGGTAATTGTTCTGGTTCTTGCAATGTCATATTTGCAAACTGACATTTCACTTGTGAAGAGCCCTTAAGTAATTTTCTCCATCATGGACATTACCTTCAATTACCACCACTACTTTTGTGTTCAGTGCAGTGAAGGAATTATCTTTCTTCTATGACAGCTGCATTTGCAAAATCANATTACCACCACTACTTTTGTGTTCAGTGCAGTGAAGGAATTATCTTTCTTCTATGACAGCTGCATTTGCAAAATCAATTTTTTGAATTCGTCAATCCCCACTTCTGTTCCTGCATTCCTGATCTGACATCGCTTGGCCGTGGAATAAAGCAGAAGTGGCTGATAACCTATAAGCAGTTTACACTTGAGTAGTTTTACATAACTATGTGTTGTTGACATCCCTTCTTGTTTTGTNCCTGATAACCTATAAGCAGTTTACACTTGAGTAGTTTTACATAACTATGTGTTGTTGACATCCCTTCTTGTTTTGTATTGAGTTTAAAGTGAAGGTGTTGAAAGTACATAGTCGTCGATAATTTCAACAGTTTCTAAGAGAGGAGCATGATAATGTAGAAGCAGTTTACTTTTGAATATTTCTACAAAACAATTTGAGAATGAATTTTGTAGCTGATAAATTTCAATTCCTGTCTGAGGCTTCTAGCAACTTACGTTTGCCTCTGCTCTGGCTTGACTGTCTGCAAAAGATAAAAATTTTGGTGTGTAAAACAGCTTTACCAGTGGCAATTTCTGCCTTGATTTCTGATATATACTCTCTCTCTTACAAGTGGCAATTTTTGTCTTAATTTCAGATTTAATCTCAATAAAATCTGACTCTCACTTTTCTTTCTTGTGGCAATCACAACCCTGGATTTCTGATTTAATTTCACTCAGTTGGAGCTGGATTTATGCCAATTTTACACTGTCCTGCCTCTAATCTCTGAAACACATTCATTGACATACATGGGATTATTTAGTAGTTGCTGAGCAAAAGCAGCTGAACTGGCATCATGTGATGGGTTACATGCTAGTTTACTGGTGTTTGTGTGCAATCACTACATGGAGTAAACTGTAGTGGCAGAATGCCTCAGCAATTGCAACTACATATTTTCAGGTTTTTTTATTTTTGGGGGCTGCAGTTGGTGTAGCTTGTAATGACGCAGCCTCGCATTAGGGCCGCCATGTTTGTAATGTTCCACGCCTGGTATGGCGAATGGAAATTACAACTCTGTTAACTCAGTTGGTAGTAATATGAAACGTTAAAGGTGCCAATAAATATAAATAAAGGCCAATGTTTGTTTATTACTCTGTACTTTTATTTATCATTCCAATGAAACAGTTCACATACAATCGTCAGGAATGCAGAGTACGAACCGGTTTACAGGCAAACCAACAGAGAGCAGTGCCACAGTCGTTTAATTATTCATTTATGTCTTGCAAACTTGCATCACAAGAAAATACAGAGGCAGCGACCTCCCATACCGGCGGAGAAATAAACGAGCAAGTTCCAGTTTGCCGGTGTGGGAGTTATGCGCCACGTCCGACGCAGCCTCTGCGAGTCCTGGTTATCGACTGCTCGTCGGTTGTCTACTGCTCGAGCACCGAGAGTCTACTGCTTGTTACATTTTTTTTTTGGGCGGTTTTTGTCGGGTTTTAATTTCTCGTGGCTGTCCCTCCTTCTTACCCCAGGGTGCCACCAACTGTTACCAAATATGGGCATGGTGTGTGTCACCACACCATATATCGCACTGTGTAGCCCTTCAAACTGTGTCGTAGGTAAAAGATAATCCAAACCTTCTAGAACACAAACTGTTGACGCAGTTGGGAAAGCTTCTATCACTAATGCTGATGCGTAACAAAAACTAAGATTTCGTGAAACGGCAACAGGATGCCCGATAAACAAACTACCATGATAAGTAACTCCCACTGCTTTATTTCTAAATAGTGATAAAATATTACGAAGCCCCATTAAACGAAAGAAAATAAACCAAGTATCCCTTAAATTAATAATATTGCATCATTACAAGCTTATAGAGCCTTCACTTCCCAAGGCGAACAGTGAGGTTACTCCTGGATTTTCGCATGTGGGAATCGTGCTGGACAGTGTTGCTTGTTGGTGGGTTTTTATGGGGATCTCCCATTTCCCTTACCCTTGCACTCTGGTGCTGCCACATATACATCTCACTTCACCTTAATCTGCTCTTAAGACCTCATTAAGAGCGGCCCAATCCTCTATTCCACTCATGTTGTTTATGTCTAGACCTGAAGTAAAGCCATCTGATTATTCCTTGTACTTCATTCAATTTGCTGGTTATAATTCTAAACTATGATAGCAAGTATGCAAAAGCAAAATAAAATTTACGATTACCATTTTTTGTATATACTTGGGCCTTGCATTAAGGAACCAGAAAATGCCCAAGGAGAAATATATGAAGCGAGTTGTTTTATAACAGTTTATCGAAAACAGTGAAATTTAAATAATATTTGTTTACATATAAAAACTGTTTTTGTAGAGTATCTCAAAAAAGTTATGTCTAAAAATTTGGAGAACTGACTAGGACAGCCAGTATCTGACAACCATTGATACCCCAGAACACTGAGATTTATATAAGTAAAGGAAAGAACAGAAGTTACCGTGAAAAGGAGCAATTAACTCTTGTTGGTTTTGAATCTTTAAGTAAAAGTAAAAAATCTTTAATGAAAATCTTTGCCCCAAATTTGTTTAGTAAAATATTCATGCAGGTAGCAAATATAAATTGTATTGGCTGGTCATACAAATTAATTTTAACTACAGCTGTGCAAACCCCTTTGTGACAAATTACAGTTCTTCTTTCTTGAAGAGCTTGAGGAATGCCTGCTATCAGCGCTTGCATCTGACGAGCACGTACCATAAGGAAACTGTGCTAATAGAAAAGTATGTGTAAATTTGTGTTCATAAAACATGGCATCTGCATTTTGTTACATAATGTCCACTCCTACACAGAAATGGACCAAAATTGTAAAATTTAATTTACCTGAGTACATTTACCAACCAATATCATTACCTGTAAATAGATAACTTCAGAAGATATTGATAAAGTATCACAAAATTAATATTGGTGAAAACTTGTTAAAACAAAGGTATTACCAAATACTTTGAAATTCAGAAATTGTAAGCAGCATAAAAACATGTTAAAGTTATGTTTTTAACAAAATATTGGCCTAATAAATATTTTATATGGACTTAATTTTTTATTAGACAAGCTCCACCCCCTCCTTTTTTTTCCTCATCCCGCACAGAAAAATTTGAAGGGAAACAGTGAATTAGAGGTAAAGATAAAATTTAAAATTTTATACTTAAATATATTAACATCTAGATAAATGTATTACCACATCTTGAAAATGAGGCTGTATGGGAAATTAAGTTAAACAATACATTCATTGGGAATATCGTTGATGATTAATGTTGCGCCAATGAACATTATTTCATGTCTTATGATTAGAAAGAATTTTATGAGACACACTCTGGTATAGTCTGATTGTGGTTAAGTCAACACTTTTGAAAGCTTGCTTTACTTCAAGAACATTTTTTATGTCTAATAACTTCCGTTGGAACAGAACTTGTTATTCAAGGTCAGTTGTTGCCTAATTTGCATTGGCAAAGTGGTTAATGTGAATCCCATAAAATAATTTTTTGTTATGCTCTAAAGGTAATCAATCGCACACAACTGAAATTGTCACTTGTTTCATTGGACTCAGTTTGTTGAATAAAGAGGTGCAAGTTGTATGTCTGTATTCTTACATATCCATGTTTTATACACACATTTGCAAAAAAATTGATAACTCCCGAACGAATCGCCAGAGTATAACAAAGGATACCACACATTATCGTCATAGCCCGACATGTATTCCATTTGCGTTTAACATGGTTTTCTTGAACGGATGTGCCACTAGGGGGCATACGTGTCCCTCTATCATTCATAGCTGCAAGACCAAATAAGGCCTTAGTAGCAGTGTGATCTGCAGAGCAAAGTTCAGTGAACATCCAGCATACCCTGATGGCACATTCAACAAGACTTTGCCCATCTGGATGAGTTTGAGAGAGGCTGCATCATCAGCCTCCAATAGGCAGGTTGGGCATTTCGGTGCATTACTTGTCACCTTAACCATTCTGCCTACACTGTGAGTCAGTGTTGAGTGCCGTGGGAACAAAAGGGTACACACACCCATAGAGAAGGCTCGGGTAGACTCTGGTGGACCACCAGCAGGGAGGATCGCTTCATCATGTGACAGGCTGTAAGCACGTCATGGCAGCTGGGGATACGCCTGTGTCCACCAGTACCATATACAAGCGACTAGCAGAGTGGGATATTTCATCGCAGCATTTCTTAAGATGTGTAGCACGTGTAACTTTCTGCCGGCAATGGGCAGCATAGCAGCTTGCAGATTGGCGCAGAGTGTTGTTTAGCAACGAATTGCGGTTCTGTCTGGATACAGACGACCACCGAATTTGAGTCTCTAGATGTCCTGGCCAGCGCTGTGATCCATGTTTCATTGTAGTGGCACACCATCCCGAGAGGTGTCATGGTGTGGGTTGCCATTTCCTACAATTCCAGCACCCGACTGACTGAAGGAACCATGATGGCGCAGCAATATGCCCAGGAAATTCTGCGACCATGTATGCTCCCCTCTCTGGTGCAGCTTGACAATCCCATTTTCTAGCAGGATAATGCCTGGCCCTGTGCAGTACAGGTATTTCTGGCCTTCCTGAGTGATTTCGAAATCCTTCCTTGGACAGTACGTCCCCAGACCTTTCGCCCATTGAGTAATGCTCACAGTTTTTGTGCTCGTGGAAAGCACTCTAATAAACATACCAAAAGTACAAATCTCACATTGTTTATTGATGTGTTTCCATTATGTTTACATATTCTGCATTATGTATTGCATTATAAATTATATTTATTACAATTTAGCTTTCTTGATAAATGTGGCAGCACAGCTCTGATACTGACCAAGCTAGAACAGCCAAGAAGTTCTGTGTGGACTGTCCAAGCACTGATTAACCCTTTGAGTCTGTTAGAAGAATGAACATGTTCAAATTACCCCAGTTATGAATCTGTTGCCACTAATTTAAACACTGCACTTTTAATGAGATGTTAAAAAAAAGTTAATTATTTTACTTATACTGCATGCACTTCAGTCATTGTGGTATCCTCTGTTTATTCTCAGAGGACAGCTGGTATTACTCTGCCAGGCCATGCGTTATGACCACTCAGCTGTTGGAATTATTCTGGGGGGTGGAGTCGTGGACTCCCTAAAGTTGGCAGGCATCCATGTGCTTTAGGTGTTTGGACGGTGCCACACCATAGTATCAGAATGTGGTAACCTGCACGGGACTCCAGAAAGGCTGGATGAAGTGGCATACAAATTGTATCCTTGTCAATGTAAATTAATTGCTGTGGACTGCCACTTGAATGAGACACACGTGTTTGCACATTTGCTATGAACAGGCAAAACCCTGGCATCCAATACGATGTCATAACATTTAGGTTTGATGAAACTTGTTAAAAAATGTAGATAGTTCTAAATGAACAGTTACTGCACCTTTATCTTTGTTGTGTGTGTGCAGCAGGGAACAGCTAATTGGTAGTCAACAGGTTGTTTTCAGATGCTGATTTTTGAACCATTGTACTTATTGAAAAGATTTCCCCAGCTTTCTCACTAACTGAATTTTTAACAGCTGCAGAGTTGTGGGTTGAAGAAAACTCTCATGTCTGTTTTCATAGAGTTGGATGTGTGTTAGTGCATTATTGCTACCTAAGTATTAAAGTATCAGTATGGACAGCAACCACTTTTAGCTCTTATTTAGAATTTATGTCTTTAAGCTTAGCTTTGAAATAATGTAGAAAATTCCTTACGGGAATCTGTTGTCAGGCATTTCAGTGTATTTTTTGTCATAGTTTACACCAACTACAATGTTATGCTCTGAGGATTGGCATGTTGTTACAATGTACCACACATTTTGGAATATTTTGTCACCATATATATAAAATTTAATTTTGGAAATATTTGTGTTATCTCTAACAACCTGAATAATGAACCTGAAGTTCAGAACAACCTTTTTTATTCTCTTTGCTCCCACAATTATTTTATTGGTTATGATCACAATTATTTACTAGTCAGTAGTACACTTTTGTCTCATTTCACAAATGTTTTCTTTACATCATTTGTGTTTCATTATTAGTGTTTTTCTACTTTGCTCTCTGCTGCATCAAGCAAGGTGGTGCAGTGATAAACCACTTGACTTGCATTTTAGGAGGAATTGGGTTCGATTGTCAGTTGAGCCATCCTGATTTCAGTTTTTCATGGTTTCCCAAAGTCACTCCAGGCAAATTCCTTCCCTGTTCCTACTTCTCTGAGCAACTTGCTCTATCTCTACTGACCTCGTCGACAAACCTTCAAGTTCTATACTGCTGCGTTAGGAACTACTAGGCAGCAGGCCTTTAGTTTTCTGTAGGACTGTTACTGTAAGCAAGTGCCTTGTTGGGCTGTATAGGGTTGTCTAGGAGCCTTGCTGCAATTGTAGCCATGACCTCACGCTGAAGTGAAAGAGTATAAATGATAGGGCACAGAAAAATCAGTACTGTGAGAGCAGGCAACTAGGAAAATTTGTGATAGAATACACAGTTATTGAAATCAAACTTCATGCTAGAGAAAGAGTATGTTTAAGTTGGTGGAAGCTTTGAGAAAGAGGAGTGAGATGTAATGCAAAATGGCACTAGCTTGTGTGTGACTTTCAGTGCTATTGTAGCTGTAACACAAAGAAAGCAATTTCAATTGCCAGTGCTACTGCAGAGTCGTGACTCACTGAATTTATTTATGTAAAGATGTAATAAATAAAATAGGTATTTAATTTTATTGAATGTTTTATACTGGCGATAGTTCAGTTGACATTAAATTAGGTAATTGAAAGAAAAAGTATTCATTTTACAAAAAATTTCTTTGACAAAATATTTTGTCCTTGGGTTAGTCAGACTAGTCTGTTGGACTGAATAATTTAATAAGCCTAGAGTTTCAAAGCTTATGGTGGATAGTGGTCTGGCTTTCCTCCAGCGCAGCCTTCATATTTTGGGCCAGTCGCATTTGTTCGCAGCCTGGGATTCTTGTCCATATGGTGGCTTCTGCTAGGCTCCTTACACCTAATCTTTCATATTCAGAAACTTTCCATTCCAGTTTTGCACAGAGTATTCCAGAGTCTGCAATTCCAACAGCTGTTTGCCACACTTTGCACTCCGTGCACACGGAATACATGTTGTCATTGACACTATTTTTGCTTGCGTGCTGATGGGAGCGTGGTGGTGTAGTAGTAGTCAGATAACTCCTCTCCAACAAATGCAAACCAGGTTTGAATCCCGATGGGGTCACCAGAGTTTCACATGTGGTAAATGTGGTCTATGTGTTATTGTATACCAGCAGGATTCTCTGGGCACTCTAGTTTTCTCTGCCCTTACATTCTGCCACTGCTCCATCTTAACCTCATTTCATCCTCACCAGCACTCCAGACGTCTCTGTTAAGTGCCGACCAGAACCTCTCAACTCAAATCTTGCATGCTGATACTCCTAAAGCTTCTCAGTTTGCAGAGATGCTGGCAGTGATCCATGTGCACCATCCAATTGGGTCTGCAGGTTGGTATTGTTATTCTCAGCCCCTTCAGCAAGCTGGGATCCCTCATGTGATACCAGCGTTTGGTTGTAGAAGGTTGTTGTATTCCAGCTGTCTTACACTCCCAAGGCCGTAGTGGGTTGCAGACCTTCAGAGTTCCTGAGACGCAGGTACTCACAGCAGGATGGTGCCACCATACACAATGGTCATTCCAAGACAGACTAGTACAAAGTGTTGAATGCTTTTCTGGCCCTGCACAAGCTTAAGTAGGTAATCTCACAGTGGAGTGGGGTTGGGTTGGGTTGGGGTACTCAGATGTACGGAGACCCTCACCTTCATCTCCCACCAAAGGGACTCCTCATCTGGAAATCTACATGTCTCTCCTTATGACATGACTAGCGAACCGGCTCGTCTTCGCCCGGGTACAATTGAGATTTACAGTGATACACTAATAAATCAATTGGGAAAAGACAATTCATTTATGTGAAAACAGAATTATAAAATTATGCTATGTTGGCCTAGGTTTTAAACTGATTTCGGCAACCCAAAAGGAAGGAAATATTTTTTACCCGATAGTCAAGAAGTAGGGTATTGTTTTATGTGTGTATCTGTGCAATTATCACGTAGTTACATCATTTCCGCTTTCAGCGTCGATGTGTGAAAATCAAAACGTGAATTTTATCAAGTTGTAGCTTTAGAAATAAGTGTACCAAGGTACTACTTTTTGTGCTTGGCTGAGGGATCTTAATCAATCTCGAAAGTTAAGCAACTTTCCCAGCGGCACACATTTGGATGGGTGACAGTTTAGTGGCATAACATCTGAGCACTTCCGGGCTTCGGAGGACACGTTAAATATTTGGTCCCGGTTTTTATTGATTGATAGCAGTCGTTAAGCCATTTCAGAGGTCCTTGGGCGGCCTGATAAACTCTGAAAATATTTTGGTCACGTTCCCAGCCGTTGCAGAATTAGGTATTGTTGTTATTCCACAGGAATGGTACAGTTTTCCAAGTATCCTATGTCCTATTCCAGGATTTAAAGTACCTACATACCAAATTTCGTCAAAATCCATTCAGCCGTTATGGATTCGAGTGGTAACAAACACACACACAGACTTTTGCATTTATGACATCAGTAGGATGTTGCTACTGGGGCAGGCTGACTAAAGTGGATACATGCCTAATTATCACCGAAAAGGGCATTTTCCTAGACCAGGAGTGGCAAACATGCAGCCTGCCTTCTTCAAGAGGCTTACTAAAAAAGAATGTTTCTCTTCAATATGGCTTGAAACTGGTAAACTTACAGGCTGATATAAAAAAGATATGCTAATCATTAAAAATCACGACTTTCCCGAAAAATAAAAAAAAATCTCTGAAAATGGTATAAATCAATNAAAGATATGCTAATCATTAAAAATCACGACTTTCCCGAAAAATAAAAAAAAATCTCTGAAAATGGTATAAATCAATGTTGCTAATAACACTGTACACAAATTTACTACGGGCATCACAACATTTGCAGTACATACTACAAAATGTGGTAGTGNGTTGCTAATAACACTGTACACAAATTTACTACGGGCATCACAACATTTGCAGTACATACTACAAAATGTGGTAGTGGGGAGAGCTATGAAAATCAGGGAACTTTTGGGGTAAAACACGTAAAATTTATGTAAAAATTCTATGTTATTTGGGTTGCTTAATCACGTTAAATGCAAGATGATCTAACATTACTTCACGATAGGTAATTACAGAGGGAGAGTGTGCCGACATGTGATAGTGTGTTAGGAAAAGTATAAAAATGAAGCACGTGTGGATTCATCCACTCTGTGATTCATCTATTTTGAAGTTAGATTTAATTTTGTTAGGTTTTCTGCATTTTACATGGCTTGGAGGCAGCAGTATGCAAGTTCTTCGGTTCCCACACTAACATGCAATGCTACACAGTACAATTCACTACACTTACTTTCCACACAAAACCTTGGCTATAAATTATGTTACTCTCACATGTAAGTGGCGAATATAGCTCCTTGGCGATGTATTGTCGATAACTTGCATGTAGGACACAGTAACTTCTATTCAATTTGTCTAAACTCTACAAACACTCATATTTCTGCACAGTAATTATATTTTAACACTTCACATGGAAATAATTTTGATGAAACGCTTATATTTCCACACAATAATTAGATTTACACCTGTCAACATAGAAATAATTGCAAAGTAACATGCATAATTGCACTCGTAAATCACAAGCCTTCACTTGGTCAAATTCACATGGTACACTGAAGTTGCACACTACCAGCATATGACCATTACATGAAATAGGTAAAAATTAGACAGGAAGACCAAAATCAATGCACATTTGTTTTCTGTGTCTTTGCATTGTGTTTGAATGTATCATGGCGATACACGTTAACTGCATGTTAACACCACCTGGGAACAGGTTTTTTTAAATGAAATACTGTGTGTGTGTGTNATGGCGATACACGTTAACTGCATGTTAACACCACCTGGGAACAGGTTTTTTTAAATGAAATACTGTGTGTGTGTGTTTATACATGTATATATGTATATATACATATATAGACACACACACTGAAGAGCCAAAAAAACTGGTATACGCTTGCATATGCAAATAACAGAGGTATTGAACCAATCAGAGTAACACGATGCGGTCGGCAGCTAGATCGGTTACTGCTGCTACAATGGCAGGTTATCAAGATTTAAGTGAGTTTGAACGTGGTGTTATAGTCGGTGTACGAGAGATGTGACATGGCATCTCCGAGGTAGCGATAACATTTGGATGTTCACGTACAACCATTTCACAAGTGTACTGTGAATATCAGGAATCCGGTAAAACATCACATCCTCGACATCGCTGCGGCCGGAAAAAGATTGTGAAAGAACGGGACAAACGATGACTGACGAGAATCATTAAACGTGACAGACGTGCAACCCTTTCTCAAATTGGCACAGATTGAATTTGTGGACTGCCCTGCAGGATTCATGGTGTGAATTGCCACCTGCATACCTTCAGACATTAGTCGAGTCCATGCCACGTCATATTGCAGCACTTCTGCGTGCTCAAGGGGGCCCACACAATATTAGGCAGGTGTACCAGTTTTTTTGGCTCTTCAGTGTGTGTGTATATATAATATATTGCCTACCATTTTTATGTAACACAGTACAATCCTGTCTTGAATATCAACAAGGTAAGCCTGAATACAGTGGTTTATACCTGTATATCCTTTGCGAATCGGCAAAAACATACCCTGTGATTCATGCATTGTGAATTAAGGTCTGGTTTCCAGAGGTGTTATCGCAGTTAACATGGTTCATCAACCCAATAGAAATATATTTGATGTACATTACGTTTTATCGCAAATATTCTGATCTTCATAACCCTCCTCATTATCACAGTTCATGGTATATACTGCAAATTATGTGATGCTCCCATGAAATTCGTATGAAATGTGATTAGTAATTTCCATATACAAGATTTGCATGTATAATTTTCCCGTTTTTCAGAAAAGCTGCGATTCTTAATAAGTACGGAAGATATATTTATTTTAGCAATATGTGTTGCAGGACATCAGTATAATATTTTGTACACATAACAGTTAAAATGCTTCCTTTGGAGAGTTCAGAAATGACAGTGTAGTTGTTGATAAATTTTAGGTACCAATGAATCATTGACTCCCAAGGTTTTTTCTGTCATATCATTCTTCGTTAGGGTACTTGTTTTGACGTTAAAATCCAAAAAAAACGTGCTTGTGTGGTTTAAAACATGACTCTTATTAAGTGCACGTACAAATTGTGCCAGACAGTGCCAATATTAAGAGGTTTTTTTTGGGAATCTCCCATGAGCTGCCCAAACCCATTCACTCCACTCTTGGTAAATAGGTACATTCACAGAATCTGCCTTTAGAGCTTCTTATGTATTATCTCATAAAATAGCATATGCATGAAAACCCATCAGTGTGGAAGAATTTTTAAAATTGTGTTTGGTTACTGCTGTAGGTTATTATGTCCAAAAAAATAATATTCAAATGTTAACCTTTGAAGTAATACAATTTCGCATGCATCACTGATGTTGCAGGATGTTTAAAACAGTAGCTGGTGGGCCAATTGAATTATATTTTTTGTACCAGTCATTTAGAAGACATGGTGCACAGTTAGCAGTGTTAATTCAAAGTGCAGACAAATACTCGAAATAGCTGTGAATACAGTGCCACAGAAAATATTAGTAGAAATTATGAAGTCTGCAGGACTTGATTGGTTGTAATTACTGCAGACAACACCATTTAGGGTAAGTTGAAAGCTATTTAAAATTTAGAGTGAAGATAACGGAATCACAGGTGCTGGCTGAAATTTTTTATAGCTCCACATTGTCGTACATCAAGAAACATTGTCTACAAAAAATAAATAATGGACCATGCCATGCAAATATGTTATGTTTTGGTGCATAATGCATAACANTTAGAAGACATGGTGCACAGTTAGCAGTGTTAATTCAAAGTGCAGACAAATACTCGAAATAGCTGTGAATACAGTGTCACAGAAAATATTAGTAGAAATTATGAAGTCTGCAGGACTTGATTGGTTGTAATTACTGCAGACAACACCATTTAGGGTAAGTTGAAAGCTATTTAAAATTTAGAGTGAAGATAACGGAATCACAGGTGCTGGCTGAAATTTTTTATAGCTCCACATTGTCGTACATCAAAAAACATTGTCTACAAAAAATAAATAATGGACCATGCCATGCAAATATGTTATGTTTTGGTGCATAATGCATAACATCATTGTTGGTTTTGCTGCATTCTGTTGCGAGTCTAGTATTTCTAGCATTTTTGCTGCCAATTTTGGGTATAATAAGTACATTTTTGTTTACGGTTATTCGTTTGCATATAATTAGCTCCAGAAAAGTGAATTTATGTGAATCTGTGTCATGCTGCTTCTTGACGTGTGAATGAAGAGAGCGTAGAGGGCTGCACCAATTTACCTGTTCCATATGTGTTTACCAGATATGTATGATGCAGGTAAATCGCTCACTCTCTGGGTAGCAGAATGGCATGTATTTGCTTGAATTTGTTTTTCTGGAGCTATTGTGTTCTTCAGCATTTCTCATATTTATTAATTTTTGCGATTTCGACATAACGGTCCTGATCTTCATAGACCTCTGTTGTGTTTCATGCAAATATAACAGTGCACCTGTCCATTGCGATTACGTTTCAGCATGATCAATAAAAATCAATTGCTAATATTACCTCCTGTCAGAGAGTCTGGTCATTGGCCTCTTTACCTGAGCCTCAATCTTTGACATGTCTGTCTAATAATTGGGTCTCTCAACATACTTTTTTTAATTGGTGAACTATACACAGAAACAGTGTTTTTAAATGAAAAAAGAAGTCTTACAATTATAGTATTATTTAGCAGTTACTAGATAATTGATTAAAGTTTTTTGATTGATATCAGACATAGTTTAAATTCACCAAATTTTCTACTTTGGGGAATGAACCAAATATGACACTCATTCAAGTACAAACCTTTCAAACAGTTTCAGCCTTGACTCTAACAACAACTTTGTTTTCACTTCCCAATTTGCAAAACTGCAATATAGAATTGAGGAAGTGATCTGTGTTGTATCTAGGTCTTGAAAAGAATACAAGGAGCTATTTCAGAATTTCCAACATCTGACATGCACATTTTCTTTTTTCCTGCTCCATATTCACTATATGTAAAAGTATAAGAAGAAATGTAGCTTGAAGTTGCCAATTTTCAATGTTACCAACTTTTTCATTCGCAAGAAATTCTAAAATGTAGCCTTTTGATAATTTTACTTAGTGTTTGTGTTATAAATATCCCACCATAAAAAACAAATGCTTCCAAGATACTTTTTAAATGTTTGGGACCATGTCCGGTATGCATCTTGGTGAATATTTTTGTTCCCACCCGAAGGTGAACAAATATAAATAAAAAAAATCAACTCACAAACAAGGTTTTAAAAAATATGATGGTTACATCAGGCCAAAACATATAATCCTATTGTGAAAATATATAAGGTAAGAAGCTATTTTGGAACTTGAATAATATAATTTATTTTTTTATTATTTTTCAGTGTAACCTTTTTTAAATTAATTTCATGTATTATTATTGTACCACATTCAAGTTTACAAATATGACCTATATTAGTTTTCATCAAATGTATAAATTGCATTTTTTATTGGCGGCATGTATGCACACTTGGATAAGTTAATTGGCTAACACACAGCTTTGAATGTCCTAAACCGTTTGGTAATGGCATTACCATGGTTTTTATAAGCTAAATGTCAAATTGAATAGCAGACTGCCATGAGTGTCTTTCACAATAACCATATTGCTCATTTTTCAGTTGCAAGTATTACAAAGTGACTTTACTTGTAATTTAAAAACAGTGTATAAAATAAACAAGGTTTAGTATAAAATGTATTTTAAAAACACTACTAAAAACCTACATATGTAAAAACAAATTATTATTGAATGGTTAAATTTACTGAAACAAAAATATAAGCTTTTATTTTCTGACTAAACTAATTTTTACCTTCTATAATTTTCTTTTTACCACACATGCATGTATGGAAAAATTCCTATATTGTGTGATGCCAGTCTTTGAATGTTTGTGTGAAACCACAAAATATTGTTGTTCAATTTAGAATTGCCAGACTTTCTAAAACATCTTGAATTTCAATACTGAGATTTTAGTTTTCTGCCCTTGTGCAGAAAATGCATAAGCAGGTGCAACCTTACATTATGCCTGATATTGTAGTTGTAGGTAAACTATAAGATTGTTAGAGTTATAGAGAAAAAAGAAAGGAAAAATTTCAGAAATAAACTGCATGGCTTATATTAGTGGTTACACCTCAATCTCTTCCAAGTCCTGTTTCTTGTTTTGCTATTTTAACTACTTCATACAAATGGATACAAATTACATGCATCCACTGGAATTGCTTTTACCACTGGTAAAAAATTTGTAATCTGTTGTTTGCCTTCAGTCGAATTTTAACGGCCAAGCTCATTAAACAATGATAATGTTAAACATGTTATGTGAAGTCTGCAATTTTTGAAAACGTGTGCAGTAAAACAAACCCAATGATTTTTTTTTTAACCCCGTGAGGAGAAATACTTTGCCACTGTGTTGTATTTCTGTCCAACTGTTCTTACACAGAAAATTTGTTTGTTTAATTGCGGCGTAACGCAATAAGCTAAAGAAATGTGTCGGAACGAAGAACTGTTACTGCAAAAATATTTACCATTCTTCATTATTGCTCGTTGTTGAAATGTCGATAGTGTTCATTTTGGTGGCAGCTAACAATAATTAGCTAGTGGCAGTAGAACATGCACCATGACCTCTAAGATGTATCTTTTTATCATTAAATTTTTTAATTTATTTACAAACACTACAAAGAAAATACTGTCTACTTAACATCTCACAATAAATGCCAATCACGTACTATTTGCAAGTATGTAATCAATTTAATCAATACAATGTGGCTAAGTGACTCCTTTTTTGGGAATGAGGGATCAATGGATTGAGAGTTTCCCCAAGCATTCATGCTCAGTCATTCCATACCACCATTTCCCAGCCAGTACCAGTTAATTTACTTCACTCTTTCATTCCAAGCAAGGGGTTTTTCTCAGAGTCTTCCCGAATTCTAGCTGCGGCCATCTTGGATCACGAGGCAACTTCTCTCATTCTCGTCTCTGATTGGCTACGCGAGGCTCACAAAAGGGTCCCGTCCCTGCCAAGATGCCCAGACTGCGGTCGAAAGGGTCTCATCTCTGATTGGTTGTCGTTGACGGTGGCCATTTTGCCAGCCAGTACCGACGGCAACCATTCACCTGGCATCCTGGCAGGTACGAGCGGCAGCCATATTGGTAGATGTCACGAGTCAAACCTCCAGCTCTGTCATTCCTTCCCGATGGTGGCCATTTTGCCAGCCAGTACCGATGGCCATATTGTTCCCTACTTCATGCTCTTGCATTCCACCCTACCTGTCCTGACTTCATGCTCTCTATACTCGGGGGCCTTGGGGGCAGGGTTGGGGCTGGGCTGTGGACTGGCAACCAACCTATAATGGGTGTAAGGTGAGGGGACTGGGTGCCCTGAAAACCGGACTGCCCCTGAAGTCCTCTTAGTAGGGGGAGGGGGAGCCTGGAAACTGAGTACCTAGTGGAACGGTTGTGACGAAAGCGGAATGACCGACCCTGTCTAACCAACCCCTGGTTAACAAGCTCTAGCAGTGGTAAACCAACGAAAGTGTAAGAGTAAGCTGGTTGTGATGTGGTTCCCCCGGCGACCCACTGCTTGGATCACCATGGTGTTCGTCGGCCCGAGCTGCCCTCTTCTGGTGAGCTCCGGTGGGGCCCGCTCATGAGAAGTAGTCATCGAATTGGGTTCGCCCCTGCTACTGTGAAGGCTGCTGACTCATCCCCTAAATGAGGCAGTGATGCGAATGTATAGCCTAGCACTGCTCAAGTCCATCTCCACCTCGTGGTCTGGGGTGGTAACACGGCGGCCGCGCCGTGGTTAACATAGTGAGGACGATTGAAGGCGGTAACGGCCTGTCTGTGCACAGATAACCAGTTACGGCGAGGTTATGTGCAGTCTTCCAGAGGCTGTGTATATTCTTCGCCATGCGGTGATGACCCGCGAACCGAATTGCACTCCCCCAGCTGAGGCCTTGACCTGGCCAGTCGGGTGGATCTCGAGGTGGTGGAGCTCCTATAAAGGGACTGACTGGCGTCCTGGAGGAGTTGGGCTGTCCTGGGTGAAAACTCAGTGTGCATGTCTGAAAATTGTGGGTACCCAGGGGATCAGTGTGAAAGCCCCGGCTACGGCCGTGCTGATCGCGGGTCGGACTCTGGGTGGCAGTGGTTGAACCTTCTGCTTGGAAGGAGATCCGGAGACGGGTACTTGGCTGGAGGGCTGGCCCTGCATGACTGTCGGGTTGGTAGCAGCTGCCGTAGAACGTAAGCGTGCCGGCTCCCTCAGGTGTCAGTTTCGAAGGGTTGGTGCTCGCTAACGAAGGGTCGCCGGTCTGGTCCGCCTAGTAAGAGGACTCGTTTTTCGAAGCGGTTTCGTAGAGGTGGATAGTCCTCGACCCCATCAAGGTGGCACATACGGATTCAACTCCGTACTCTGCTGTTGACAGGTGAGGTGGAACCACCCTCGGGTGGAGAACATCCACCCACTGCGATTGGAAAGGGCGTGATCTCTTTCTATTGACAGCATTCAACTGCTGTCAATTAGAGCTCTGACCACACTCACAAAGCCATGGATTACAAAGTCTGTTGAAGAGTGCACACACATCGAACGACTGATGTGAGAATAAACAGCCTGTGTGGCCTTTATACCTACCTGAATGTAAGAAAGACCGGAGGTGCACTCTTCTATAATATCGCTCAGAAAGTTGTCTCCTGTTAAATCCCAAAGGGGCTCAGGCACAGGAGGAGACGATCTGGTCAAAATCCGCTGCACTAGTTTGCAGAATACATGTATCTATACTCGGGTGTTCTTGGCCTGATGGGACCAAGACTCCGTTGGCCAGTGTGGTAATCGTTTGACTCTGTGGAAAAATGCGCCTGGGGGCATGAAGCTCTGTAAGCTGCCCTTTGAGAGAGACCATTTTTGGCGGTCCTCTTAGGTAACAGCCGGGTAATGCTTTGTGGCCACATTTATGTGAGTGCATGCATTTAGCTCCATCACTCAGTTCGGTTTAAACTATGCTGGTTTGTCGGGTCTGAAGTTGTTTAAGGCAGATTGGCGTCTCCCTCCCGTCAAAAGGAGGTAGCAGACCCACAAAGTGGAATTTCCCGTACGGATAACCGTATTTCCGCTCAGAGTGGAAATACGCTCAGACCTGTGAAGCCTAATTGTTGTGGCAATTAGGTGGAGGGACACATGTTTTCCCAGATGCCCTTGGTGGTGGTACCGGACTGTCCGAGATATAGATTTTTAGTCTCTGAAAGATGTCTCCTGTTATACCCTAGTGGATCAGGTACACGAGGGGAGGTGGCGCGGAGAGCCGGACATGTTCCAGAAAACATGCCTCCACCCACCCAACGATGGCTACGAAAATTGTGCAATGCCAGCCGGAATGTGCAATCAGGTACGCGAGGCTCTCGAAAGGGTCTCGGCTGACATCATTTAAGATAGTCGCCAAATTCGTAACCTAGACATCGCCCTATGCGTACATATAAGCACAGTTGGCTGTAATTTCCGAACCGCAGGAATGTAGGGTCTGAAATAGCACATACATACACATCGACCTGCGCACATTCATCAGTATCCAACCCCCACCCTTGTCGCATGGTAGCAAAAGTGTTTACCAACTAGATCCCCCTTAGTGACAGCTGGTCTCCATTAACCGACCAATAACATCCAGACTGGATATAAAAATGTGAAAACTTATACGTAAATAAAAGTCAGCATGGATAACTTAAAACAAAAGCAAGATATATACAAATGTGATACATGCACGATGTGCATAGTTGTGGCAACTGTAAAATACTTGTATGATAATACAAACGATCATCATCAGTCCTACGCAAGTGTCGGCAGCTCGAGTCATCGCTAACATGGGCTACCCTTAACAACCGGCCATATAATGAAAAAAAATAGTCATATATATATATATATATATAAAATTACAATCTTACCAAGCCACACATAATAGATATAAAAACAGAATGTAAAGAGAAAAATAGTATTAAGCATTTACCAATCATCCCAATCACATATAACACATGTTCTTTTACGAGAGCAATTCGGTTATACAGTGCAAGTTAACAATTTATTTCGTTTGAATACATCAAGTAGGACTTTAAAATATTGCTTCGAATAAACTAATGTTGGTAGAGGATATCGCTTCCGCCCACCCTATTCACTTTCAGATATGTAAAAGTGGTTTGTACCACTACGCATCATCAGAATTTCATTCTCTCGTCGTCGAGAAGACATTGTGAAAACGATATGATTTATTATAGTTATCAAATAATGTTATTAACTATCACGACAAACAGAAAGATTAAATCACTTGCAGCACTCAGATACCGAGTTTGCATACCTACCTGAAAAATTCCTTCTCACACATGAAAAACACGAAATAAAATCCGCCTACAAACACTTACCTGTCTATCTGCAGCAGGAAGAAAAGATTCTTAGCTGTCTCCCATGCCCAGGATGTTTTCAAGGTAGCGTGCTGATGTAAACAGATATGAAAAAAAATATTAATGCAAATAGTTATAATCTTTTAACAACCTATGTATATTGTGCGAGCAACGTGTGCTATACATCATGTTAGTCGAAAAATAACTTTTGCGAAGCCGAGAAGCATAGGTGCGATAAGGTCAACACTGCTCTACATTGATGCAAACAGATAAAAAATTGTAAGGGAAAAATTGTTATAAGCACTTGCCAACCATCGCAATTACATATTACACAAGCATCGTGGACTGTACTCTGTATGTTAAACGATGCTATACAATACCAGGCCGTCCTGGTTAGTACAACATAATAGCGGAAGACTTCCTTACAAACAGACTGAAACGAAACCATCGCATTCAGAGTACAACACTAGCAGTGGAACGTGTCCGACCGTCGTGCGAACAACTAACAGGGAATATTTGAGGCAGCTCAGATGGTCGGCCGGCGACGCGAGCATGTGTAGGTCTCGGCAAGTCGAACGGATGACACAGAACACTGGCCGAGAGAGAGAGAGTTGCTTCAGGCTCCAGGGTCATACACGTACACTTCCTTTTACGAGAGGAATTCAGTTATACATTTCAAGGTATCGATTTATCCAGTTTTAATTACTAAATATATACGTGTACTTATTTGAATACACAGCATTTATAGTGTTAGAACTGTAAGCTCATACGAAACAATATACATTCAAACCATTAGTCACACAAGAGATAACACTGCCACGTGTTGTTTATAGGAAATAACTCATGTACCCTGACAGCACTGGAGACAGTACATCATCCTTGAAAATAAGGTATCGCAGATTCAAACCCTATAGAGAGTTCCATCATTTCACAGGTAAAAATACAACATGATATACAATAAAAAACAACTTCTGTAATATATATATATATATATATATTCAAGTATCGAGCTCATCATGCAAAAGTCGCAATGAACTCTCTCTCTCTAACATAATATTTTCATACATGACCGTACTCAATGTATGTTCATCTCAAATACTTGCAGCCTGTCGGACATATATAAGTAAGTTAACAAGCAGGTCATGCTGTAACAACACGAACCATCATACCATGATAATCGCATAAAAGCAGATCGTTATATCCACATATCTACCACGATTGCGTACATTGTTACAGTATAAATATGGAATCATTGGTTGAATACTTGCCATTGTGACTGCATCGTCAACAGCAAGGGACTCTGAAGGTTTTGCTCATTAATAAAAATAAAATAAATTTTTTTTTTTACATTTATTCATATTTATAATCAAATCAACACATACATAATATGGCATTCAATAAAGCCTTTAGCTTACAGTTCATCAATAATCGAATTTATCTCTTCGCCGATAGAAAGATGTCCACTTTCTGCAATGGGACAAACACCCGTAGTCTATATCAACCAGGTCATTGGAGTCTTCAGAAAATAGCTGGTTAGACTTCACGTCACTTTACGTAGATGGTTCACGATACACGTCAGCATCTTTGTTCTTCCGCGATGAGTAGTTTGCGAGATACCTCTGGACCAGAGTACTTGGTTCGAATCTGCGTTTCTTCTGTCTCAACTTCAAGTAGCTTTTATCTTCAGCAACATGTTTATGCTTTTGCTTTGCAGATGTCGAAACTTCATCATCAGTAGAATATATACGAACCAACCTCAGAAAAATGAAATCTACAGTATGATAATTGCAGTACACTATTTACCAGCGAAGTTAATGGGACATCACATTATACGACTTGTAAAGGTTGTGGTCCTTTGCTTGCCACTAAACTATGTATTTAAACCAGTGGTCATGCAAGAGACTAAGTCACTGCAACATATTGATGATTATATATAAAAATATGCAAAGGTAAATAGTTATAATATAAACTCCTACCGACCGTTGCATATTGCGCGAGCAACGAACGCTGTACGTTAAGTTAGACAAAAAAAATACAGCCTCAAAACGCTGATGCCATCAGACACAAAAAAAAAAAGGAAAATAGTTATCACCTACGAACCAACACGTATTGCACAAGTGACTAGCACTGTCACTCGATGCTAGACAGCCCCAAGAGTCTGGAAACTGGCGTGGTACCTTGGTTAGTACAGCAAAATAGTAAACTATTTTCCCCACGTACACCCTCCGTCCGAGCTATGATACAGTGCAGAGGCACGCGAATTCCACTACCATAATGCATAATGTGCGAGCATGACCAACGCATAATGTGCGAGCATCGATCAACGTACTTCACATTAGACTAGAATGAAATACTATGACAGAGTCGAGAAGCAGGGAGAGCGACAAGGTCGACACTGCTACATACCGATGCAAACAGATATAAAAAATTTAATGTAAAGGAAACTAGTTATAAGCACTTANTTTAATGTAAAGGAAACTAGTTATAAGCACTTACCAACTAAGCACATATTGCAGAAGCATCAGATGCTCTACAGTGCTTTAGATGATGCTTGACAAGACCAGACCGTCCTGGTCAGTACAACAACCATTCCATCTCGGTTTTCTCATATTCCTTCCAGCATCCTATCACCTGGCGTCCTAGCGGGGACGAGTCTCATGCTATATCGTTCCACCTTGGTTTTATAATATTCCTTTTGACATCCTTTCACCTAGCGCCCTGACGGAGATGTCTCATGCTCTATCGTTCCTCCTCGGTTTTCTCATATTCCTTCTGGTATCCTTCCACCTGGTGCCCTGAAGGGGACGCGTCTCATGCTCTACAATTCCACCTTAGTTTTCTCATATTCCTTCCGATCGGATGAAGAAAAGACATACTAAAAACACACTGAGAAAACCCATTTGTACCTGCTCGCAATAGCAGGTAACATAATGTCTGACGACCTTGACCTTTGGCCATTATTTCGAACGATATCTATGCTAGGACTGAAGGGTAAAAATCCATTTGACTAATTCGCAACAGTAGAAACAATTTCAACATGCGACCTTGACCTGACTTAGGATGACATCATATGACCTTGACCTTTGATTATCATCTCGAGAAATCTATCGCTTTAAACAAAAAAAAAGTCTCGTAATTTTGTAGTAAATAAAAAAAAATTGCAGAAAAATCGTAAGACCGTCGCGGTTAAAGACGTGAGCATATTCCCGTCTTCAGCTTCGACGAAGACTAAACTAAGACCTTCGCTTCCTCTTCGTCAAAGCGGGACCCTTTCGAGAGCCTCGTGTAGCCAATCAGAGATGAGAATGAGAGAGGTTGCCTCGTGATCAAAGATGGCCGCAGCTCGAATTCGGGAAGACTCTGAGAAAACCTCGTTTGAAATCAAGAACGCGAAGATGATCGGTACGGGCTGGGAAAATGGCCGCCGTCGGCAAGGAATGAGAGGTTGCCTCGCGATGTCATCCAAGATGTCCGCGACTCGAATTCGGGAAGACTCTGAGAAAAACCCCTCGCTTGAAATGCAAGAGCATGAAGTAAGATGACCGGTACTGGCTGGGAAATGGTGGTATGAAATGATAGAGCATGAATGTTAGGGGAAACCCTCAATCCATCGATCCCTCATTCCCAAAAAAAGGAGTCACTTAGCTACATTGTGGGGCTATCGATGGAATTTGCGTGAAAAACTTTTTTGAGAAATTTTGAGGGCAATTCGGGAAATTTTCTGGCAAATTCTGGCGTTTTGGCCCTTTTTAAGGAAAATTTCGAGGGCAAAAAGGGAGGAAATGACGTCATCCAAGATGGCCGTCGCCAGTCCCCTGCCCCGCTGCCCTGTCCCAGAACATACCATTTATAACTACTATTAATGCAATCAAATAACTAAAATGAGCTCCAATAAATAGTGTAGCAAAACTTATTGAATTGTTTTACAACTTATATGTCCATGTATGATATTTCTAATATTTACAATTAAGTTCTTATCACACATTCAAACAGACCCACCTTAGTTAAGTCAACATTCTCCACCAGCCCGGAATGTTCTAGAGTGCTCTGAGCGCTCCCATGCACAGCAACCCACTATTCGTCGGGTATCACACCCTCTCGCCCGTTCACATTACAAACACTTCGTTAGCCATCGTCTTGCACCCTCCGCCGTCGCCCGTCCTCTTCGCCGATGACCCTCGTCCCTCGCTGCACCAGACTTTTCTCGATTACCGCACTTTAGCCAGCTGTCTACCACAAAGACTTCTGCCTCTCCAGCTGCGGAGGCTATTTATAGTTCGGCCATAGCTGCGTTGTGCCGAGGGACAGGATTACCCGATTATTTTTGCTTATCACTCCTCCGGCCCGGGAGAGGGGAGGTGGGAGTAGGGACTGTGACGCCAGCTAGGTCAGCTGTCAATCATTCCCCGGCCGCGGGGCGACAGAGCAGTGAGCGTGTTTTCCTGAGGGGAGGGTCGAGGTCCCCCCCCCTCAAAAGGCCGGACCGCGCATAACCAGGTAACACAGAACCTGCATCCAGTGCGGGAGTTCGCTCGTAACACTACTCGTCAAATCAGCTATAGCAACATGCAATATTTCACATGCATATGGTCATAGTTGACTGACTTGGCCGCCGATGTTTTAATGCACGGCTTGCCCGTAGATGTGTGGGGTCGACTAGGGTCCAGATCGTGAATACCTACGTATCTCACCCACCTGATTCGCAGTGACTGGCCACTGTTCATTCATGATACCTGTATCACTCTTCGGACTGTGGCCATACCTATGACATAGCGAGATGGCAGAGTTTCTGGACGGGCTTCGGCAACTTCTGCTTCAGAATGTATTATTAATTAGTTGTGGTGCATTCTGTTTTTTCTAGTGATGCCGTAGTGTTTACGCATAATTTTTATGTTCTCTTTTTCTCTAATATTTTCTGTATAGTTTGCTGCATTTTATACTTTTTGGAACTATTTACGTTTTAAAAAAAATTTCTAATTTTTTATGTTTGAGTAGGAATATTCTATATATATTGGACAGTCTGGCCAAATTAAGACGCGAGAAAAGGATGCCACTTCACGCTTGGAGATCGTTATGTTAATATTGTGCTAACTATAAAGGAGATTCTTACAAAATCGTACTCGTAGCCACGTTGGAGTTTAGGATGACAAATTTAATATGAATAATAATGCATTGCTTCTAAATATATACTATATATGGGAAATGCGGCGTGCGTATGTATGCGCGTGTGTATATATGTGTACGTGTTACTATTTCGACAGTATTATTATGAGCCTATAACACCCCCTCCCCCAGCAACATTCCAGTTATACCATCAGTCCCCTTTCCCGGGCCTTGCCTGGCATAGAATGTGGAATAAGATGACTCACGCATTGGCACAGCGAAATGAGGGCAGCCTTGGATGACATGTAACGGGGAGGAGGGAATGTGACGTAGCTGCAACGTGCCTGTGTATTGACAAAACTCACACCTGGCGGCGACCAACACCTTCCAGAAGGTCGGAGATTGCCCCAGCTCTTCAGAAGGCTTATCGAGGCTAGGTAAGGTAATTTATGGGCGTGCTTGAGTGCGGAATAATCAAGAAGGTAGCACGGAGACTATTCCAAGTGGCCGAGCAACTGTGGGGCGTCATCGGGATGCTCCCGGACGAGTGCAGTGGTGTCTGTTAACCACTGTTACGCGTCGGAGCGGAGGTGGGAGGAGCTCACGAGAGACCGATACTTTGGTGCACTCTGCTTTAGAGTGTAGGACTGTGCAGTTTTTGTTGATAGAACAACTTAAATGATTTAATTAATGTATAGTAAGATATTGTGAAGTGGTTTATAATTTGCATCGAGGATAATAGTGTAGTTACAGTACACTGTGAAAGACAGTGATGTATAGATTTTATTCAGTATTAAATAAATTAGGAAATTAAATTAATTAATTTATTTTATTTAGTTATAAGACCTCGATTCGTCATGAAGCTGGCAACGTCCAGGCACACGTGACAATATTTTTTGCATGCATGTGTTCGTAAAAACGTCTCTTTCCTTAATTGGCTCATATTTTCGCCCGTAAATTTTAACTTTTTAATTTTTAAACCTTTGATTTATCATTTAAAAAAGCACGATCATGCGCAAACGAATGTACATTTTCTGTATTTCTATTACAATCATACGAAGTTCCTAACTGACGCCTGTACACACCATACCGTTCAGACATTAGTTGGTAGGAATGAAAATTAATGCAGAAAACCAAAGACAAAAGAAAATTGTTTCTTCTGATAACCACACTACGTTACTTGTACGTAAAGTTGGAATTTTGTTCAGCTTCCGAAATAAGTTTTAACTTTCTAAGTTACTTTTAATGTTAATACACTGCTGCGCGACCTAAACCCAAACAATGATAACTTACGCAGCGAGTTCCATGTAGATTTATATGGGAGTCTGCCTCAATGGCCTTGTCAATTAAACTAGTAAATTCAGAGTAATTGTGATATGTTTTCCCTTTGGTTACTATTTTAAAGGCTGAAAGTCAATGGGATATTCATTCTTTACCATTTATGCCGCCTTTATTTCATGAACGAGTCGTTGATATAAATGGCAATGGGACATGTACTAACAGAATGCTCAAAGATCCAGGGTTGAAAGAATTTCTGATGGAGTTAAATTAAATTGTTGTGGAATTTTCTTTAGGAGTCTCTAAATAGTATTTAAAAAATCGCTTATCCGCGTCTGTCTGTGTATTCGCTTCGTACGTCTAAATTACTTGATAAATTTTGATGCGGTTTTCAACATAATTTAGAGAATTTCTTGAAGGTTTTAATGTATAAACAATTGATGTTTAATATAAGGATAGTAGAGAAAAATGTCTAACCGTTTGTAATTAAGTCGTAAAAAACCGCTTTTAGGGCGCTTGCATGGCTTGCGCTGACTAAACCATAAGAGATACATCAAATTAACGTACTACAGAATTGTAGCTCTCAGAAAGGTTTACAGAAAAGTCCGCGATAGCATATGTTTATCTTTTACGGATGACCCACAGTAACCATTTTTGTCTTTCAAAGTGTCGCTTTAAAAACTAAATTGTTACCGGGCAAAGCCGGGCCGGTTCGCTAGTAAGAATATAAAACGCTAAATCTCTGCACAGGAAATGGCGAAGATTCGCAACCATAAGTTGACAGAAGATTGCAAGAGTATGATCAATGGCGATCCCACTATGCCGAAAAAGTCCCATGTGCAACTTCTAACTGTAATTATTTACAGCCCATGCTTTCTATTTATCACATTTGGGAATACCTCGAATATTGTTCTTTCTTTCCCCGAATATTTCCACCGTTCTTTCCATAGATCTCGTTACCTGCACTTGTTATTCTTTGGCTTGTATGCCCCTTTAGCAAAGATCTCTTCCTCAAACCAGCAAGTCATTAGGAGACACTCCAGCAAGCACAGGAAGTGACAAATTAGTGACTGTTTTATAACATTTACACACAGCCAACAGAGCAGCCGTCTGAGCACTTATTAGTTGTCTTCTAATCATGCCACGCAGCTACATAATGTACAGTATGTTCTTACAGGGCGACCATGGACGACAGGAGACTTGCGTCGAAGGGAGCCGGCTGACCTTAACCTAGGGACAGACCTATCGTTTCCGCCCAGCCATAATAATGGATGAGGTGATATGACATGGATATGAAGCATCGGCAGAATGAAGACTGAGGAAAAAAGAAGCACTCCTAGAAAACCTCCACACCATGGCATCAGCGTCCGTCACATTCATCACATTAAATCCCTGTGCGAAATATTTCCCGTCCGCCGATGCCTTGGAATGAATTAAGTCTACAAAAATTCTTCCTCGCTCCGTATTGCTTGTGCTCTTTATATTTTGTAGTAAAAGCACCGCCTTTTATACGTACGTAGTCCACACGATGGATATTCATATTTTGAGACCTATTTTTGTATTTATACCGGGCCACCGCAAAATTCGCACTACTGGAGGTCTTTTGAAATTGCCGCAACTATAGTTTTCTCTTTCCTGTTTAAAAGTATTTTTATATTTCCTGGGACCCAATGATTGGGAGGCAATGATTTGAGGTCTCTATAACTTGATCCCAGAAAGATATTATTTTGCTTTATACGGGATCTTAACTGTCGCACATAGCGCTCATGCATACACGCAGAACGCTTTAAATCATATCAGTCTTGGTGGTTTAAAAGTAGGCATGCATGTCCCCATGAAAGGCATGAGGACAGCTTTCTCAAGGAATTCACTTTTAGGCTTTCCTAATTGTTTCGTTGACTGAGTGAATCAACTTGCGCTGTGTAAAATGTATGCGTCGTATATGGACATGTAGACATGCGTAACTTAACGCGAGATAAAAATATTATCTCCAAGTAAAAAAATTACTTTGCAGTTGCGAAAGTAGAAACTTTTTTTTTATTTATAAATGACTATACGTTGCTCGCCAGTTCTCAGATATAACATACGCAAGACACAAATGTTCAAAGTTGTTCTAGTTAAGTATTTCCAGTTGTGTGTTAAATTATAGCTGCTTCGTGGTAATTTTTTGCGTCCGACTGATTAAAAAAACCTGCTCGTAAATTTATATATTTTAACAAACACTCGCGCGGATGTTATGTAATATTGGCGGATAACTAGTAAAAGTAGTTCTGTGTCTTTACGTCTCGCCATAAGTGTAACTTGTAAACTGGTGTGGTTGAAGTAGAGTTATTGTTACACGCACACGCACACGCCCACACACACACACACACACACACACACACAATAATTAGAATACCGCGTGATAAAATATTTTTGTTACATTTTGACAGTTTCACTGTTACTAGATTGATACGTGGAGTCTATTAATTTGGTCCATGGCACTGCACCCGGCTGCATTGCATAACTCGTTAAAAAGTAGTACACATACTACTAAAATTCTCAGAAAAATACTATTTATAGCATATGAAGAATGCATATATTTTGTAATACTGTAATGAAGTCTTTTCTACTTATTTAAATGTTTTAAAAATCAGTTTATACCAGTTTATTTTATCAAAATTGAAGCGTATGTCTATTCTGTATGTTTCAGAAAGCACATTTTGCAACCCCCCTTTTTCATAAAGTAAGGTAATCGTAGTAATGTGATTGTATGTAATAAAAATTAATCATGTTTATAAATATTTTTAATAATTGATTTTATACACATCTATTTCAGTCATGAAAGTTATAATTTTTTAACTAAATATGGATATGCATAAAATCTATTATTAAAAATATTTGTAAACACAGGATGTCCACCCACAGGGAAAAGTCAGGAAATTTCATGTGGCAGGGAATTTTCACCTGTCAGAGAAAATGTAAAAAATTGTTACTCTGTAAAAATTTTCAGTTATGTGAATACAGGTAGTGTAATATGAGCATATGCATTTTAAGATTTCAATTTTTAAATTTGTGAACTGACAATAATACATCTTTGCCAAATTACAAAGGGTCTGTACATACGAAATAAAGTATTTGTGTGTTTGTAATGGGCACTCGTATTGGTGGCATGTATTGCGAGAAATATTAATGTGCTGATTGGCCCCGATTGCTTAGTCTGTTGCAGTGTAATTTAATTCAACTTTAGTAATGGCATATTTGTTGCCAGCGGTGAAAAAAAAAACTGGTATTGGAAGGTTTCAGTATTCCTGACAGTCAGGGAAAACGATAAGATACTGCCTGGAAAACAGGGGAAAGTCAGGGAATTTCAATGGACACCCTAATACATTACATTATTATTATTGATTTGCCTAATTCATTTTTTGCAGGATTTGCTTTTTAAAGCATTTAGAAAGGAAGTATGCTAAAGTTCCCGCCGGCCTGCAGCTGTTTTGCGTGTTCGAGACCTCGCAGACCGATTCTTGCTCACTCACCACTTGCCTCATCGTCCCCACGCACCAGTCGCTCAATTGGTGCGCAGTATTTTCGTCAGCGACTCGCCTGAACGCGACTATAAACGGTAACCCAAAATTGTTATAGCACGCTAATGAGGATAAAAGTACGATTCGTGTCTCAAGACAACTCGAAAGTCTCTGTATATAAAATTTTAGCGTCTAGAACAGATCCTGAAACACGTGTTTGTCATTTCCGTGCCCAACAAATTATTCCTTGAAGTTGAAATGAGAACTAAAAACTGGTTTCCGGGCACGAAATTTAAGGCTTTCGCCTACCTGGCGCTGGAACTGCGTTGCAGTGTTTTTGAAATACACGTTTTTCTATGAAACTTCAACGTGCGTCCAATGTGCTGATCTACGATAAGAACACACTTCAGACGGGGGCTGTTGAGTGCTTTCAAGACGTNTTCAACGTGCGTCCAATGTGCTGATCTACGATAAGAACACACTTCAGACGGGGGCTGTTGAGTGCTTTCAAGACGTCACGCACTACACTATTTCAGAGCACTCCAACGTAGCAAAAAACGGTTTTTTCAAAGCTCTGTATCTCAAAATATACGCGTCAGATACATGCACAAGTACTCGAGGGTTCTGCGTTGAACCTTGCTACAGACTTTCCACCAATAAAATTATAGGGTCACTTAATGAGCTTGGCAGAGTCGCCCTTATCGTTCTCGCTAATCTCGGTCTCAAATGCCGAAACTAGCTGTAGGCAGGCGGACCCCTTAAATGCTTTTCTTATTGTTTCAATTAAGACAGAGGGGCGTATTCGAGTTCGTGAGAGATGGAAGTTTGAATAAAAATAACTAAATTATATCTTTCATTTATTTACATTAAACTATCTATCCCCACGGTTACTCTTGTTATTCTCAGTGAGGGCAATATTTAATATCTATCTAATTAAAGTCCTTATCAATGTGTCTATATTTTTTACAATCACTTAATTCACACTCATTATTTGCACATGTTCAGTCTCTTTATTGCCATCATTCCAAATGTCACTCGTGCATCCAGTTCAGTAGTTCCACCCACCAGTCTCTCACTCCACACTGCACCGATGCATGCAGTCCGCAGACTTAACTCCCGCTGGTCACTCTCGTCGCCACTTGAAGTTCTACTGACTCGTCTCTTCTTTGTTTTCACACACCTGTCGCACAATCCTCCAAACTCTCAACTCGTGACTGTCCGCTCGGAGGCCCGTAGCGGCTTAAATAGCCTCGTTAGCCCGATCTAAAAGGTTCCTCGCACCCTGAGTCTCGCCGAGAGAGGCACGAACTAAGAACCATAACATTATTTTCAAAGATAATCGCAGAAATTCAACCCGCCAAAGGTCAGGAGCTCGGGAGTTGCCATAGGCTCATCGCGGCGGCACTCCTTTATAAATCGTCGCCTACTTCTCAGATTAATACGCTGACATTCCTACGCTCTCGCTGGCAGGACGGGGCAAGGGAAGCGACGAAGAGCAGCAACATGTAACAGTATTTAGACACCACTACAAAAATGCAGTTTTTTAATCGCGTGTTTTCTATCAAACCTCTGCAACACACTTCATGCGCCAGCCAGGCCGATCCCTTATATTCATTCTTTTTAAGCAAAATCATTCTAGTTCTATCAAAATAGTTAAGTGTTAACAAAGTAAACGCATTCTTCTTTCATATGAAACATAAATCGTACTTTTATAACATTTTTGGCAGTGTGTGTACTACTGTTTACTGAGTTTTGTATGTTGTACAGTCGGGTGCAGTGCCCCATTGGAAGCCACTCAATTTTCCCATATTCACACGTGTGGTGGAAGGGTACACAACAGATCGCGAGTCTGCATCTGTCCAGACGTTTGTGTTTAAAAAAAAACGCGGATTTGCAGCACTCTGTCAGGTGAGAGAGTGGCACGACTGTCGCTCCATCCCCTCCCTTGACGCCCCTGGTGGACTGCAGTTGGGAATGCCGTGTGTCAAACGGTGAGCGGGTCAGTCCGAGTCTCCCCCCCCCCCNTCAGTCCCCCGCCGAACTGACTAGCAGCCTTGGGCGACGAACAGCAGGGCAAGCTCCTGCCGGCGACCTCCTTCTCTCGTCTGCACGGCTCGGGCCGGCCTGCCCCACGCATCCGGGAGCCTTCCAGCCGCCCGCTCGGACTTTCATTCGCCAGCTTCGAATTACCGCTTGTTACGGCCCCGCGTAGGGGGACCCCGGGGCGAGCGAGCACTGAAGCTTGGCTAGCACTTGCTGAGCGTGTAAGTTTTAAAATGAAGGTATAGGCTATTCACGGTAAAGTGAGCACTTTTGAAAGTCCTCTCATTTGGAATAATAGTCAAAAAAATATATTTTATTTTAGCCTTAGACGTTAACTTCTGAGGGCGGTGGAAAATACACACTGTGTTTATTACATGAAAATATTTATTTAAAAATGTGGTTGAAGGATAAAAAATGGCTGGAATGAAAATGTAACTAGGGTCTCAAAAGTGTTCACTTTATCTTGAACAGCCTATGTAGACCTTATGTTACGGTTTACGGCCATCGTGTACGTACGTGTACGAAATGGCGATATATTTCGTATCTAACAAAACGTTGTTATGGACACACTCCATTGCTGTGGGGTGTTGTAGAATGCGCCTCCCGCCCAGGTGAACCTGGTTCGATTCCCGACGCGGTCGCTCCCGGATTTTCGCATGTGGCAATCGTGCCGGACGATGCCGCTGGTCGGCGGGTTTTCTCTGGGATCTCCAGTTTCCCCCACCCTTGCGTTCCGGCGCTGATCCATATTCACCCACATCGGCTCTTAAGACTTTGATGTTAAGGGGGATCAAACCCTCCATTTTAGATTTTTTCAATTTCTGCTGTAAGTTCTATTTAAGAATGTTCGGCGAAATTTTTCGTACAACTTAACATAAATAATAGTTTTTAGAGCTTCAACAAACTGTTACAACCCTACCGTGTTTATTAATTTTAGATTAGTAACTGCCTGCAAGAAATAAGTAATTTTTTTCTTGCCGGCAGTTACAAAAAATATCCTGGCAATTGTAGTATAGCAATAATATATTAGAACATGTGCAAAGCAATGCCCTATGCCTTGTCGACGCCCAAAATAAAATATAAAATCTGTGTTGCAAGTTAACGGCAAAAATTCCGTAAATCCAGGATTGTGGGGACTGATCCCCCTAAAAGAGCCACCCAGGTATCTCCATTCGTAGAAAAAATCTAATAATACGTAGAAAAAACAACAGAGGCACAGCATAGAAGCCAAATTGGGCTTCTATTCTGTGCCTGTGTGTTTTTTCTACGCTTTATTATGGCTTTCTACGAGACCTACTACAATGAAATAAATCCATTATAATTCTCTTTTAGGTATGCTAGCCCCATTACAAGAATCATTGAAGTAACATAATTTATTTAGGTACTTCGCCAATATAGGTCTAATTGCAGGCGAAAAGCGTAACATGAAGTAATATATTGCATTAATTGAATATATTTTTTCTAAAGAAAATTTATGCTACGCTTTTTATTTTATTTTACTAGTTCAAAAAATACGACCAAATTTTGTTACTTCTTAATAAATCACTACTTTACCAAAATGACGTAAATTTCTAGTAGTGTGTGACTGGCTGAACGTAACACGAGAGTACATCCACAATGAACTACAAATTTTTGTACCTACACTTTCAATTCGGACATAACGTACGCGAATGTGATCGTGAACTAAGCTTAAGGGCGATGCAGGCACGCAAGTCTAGTGTCACCGTCGCCTCTGCATGCAGCCGGAGCCCTGGTCATTTAGGTTTATGACGTAATAACACGATGAAGGTTTTAGTGCATGCTCATATTGTCATTTAAAACTTTGCTGACTGTAATTTAATAGCCTACATTCATCCTGGGGTCGAGGGGAGAGAAACTTGTTTTCGCTGTTAAGACTGTAGGCCGGCTTTCGCTGCGTATCGTTAAAAGTTCTTCCTCACCCCCTTCTTCTCCTTTTACTGTAAAGTGCAGGTAAAAATTATTCCGATGTCATGTACTTAATTTAACTGATTACGTTATCATTTTTATCCTATGACTTTAGTTGATTTATGGAACATAGCGTATTTGTCTATACTTAAATATTTTTAAAGTAAAGTTTTCGCTTTATGCTGGTAGGCTAATTGTGGAAACGTGAAGGGGTGAATAGTTATAAATGGTAGGTTTTGGCGCACCAGGCTGGGGACAAGGGACGAGCGGCGACCATCTTTGTCATTTTCCCCTAGGATCAACGTTTCCCAAATTTCCCTTACAATTTCCCTAAATTCCCTCAAAAATGTTTTTGCACAATTTTCGTCGATGACCCCACAATGTGGCTGAGTGACTCCTTTTTTGGGATTGAGGGATCGATGGATTGAGGGTTTCCTCTAACATTCATGCTCTATCATTCTAAGCCAGCACCATCCATCTTTCCTGAAGAATGTTCGTGTTCATTGCCCCCCCATCATGCAACTTCTCATCATGCGCTATCATTCCACATTGGTTTTCTCATATTCCCTCTGGTCTCCTTTCACCTGACACCCTACTGGTTCATGATCTTGCATTCCTACCAGATACCCCTACTTCACTCTCTTGCATACTTGGTCAACAACGCCAATTGTGGTCTCTACTTCATGCTCTCGTGTTCCTACCAGATGTCCTTACTTCATGCTCTTACATTCCTGACCATCGACATCGATCACAGTCCCTACTACATGCTCTCGCATTCCTACGGGATGCCCCTATTTCATTTTTCTTACATTCCTTCCTACCAGTTGTCCCTACTTCGTGCTCTTGCATAAGTACATGTGTATATTTAGTATTTAGAGCTGGATAAATTGGTACCTTGTAATGTATAACTGAATTCCTCTCGTAAAGGGAACTGTATGTGTGTGACCCTGGAGCCTGAAGCAACTCTCTCTCGGCCAGTGTTCTGTGTCACCTGTTCGACTTGCCGAGACCTACACGTGCTCGCGTCGCCGGCCGACCATCTGAGCTGCCTCACATGTTCCCTGTTAGTTGAGCGCACGGCTATGGTCGTGTCGGACTCGTTCCGCTGCTAGTGTTATACTCTGAATGCGATGGTTTCGTTTCAGTTTGTTTGTAAGGAAGTCTTCTGCTATTCTGTTGTACTAACCAGGGCGGCCTGGTATTGTATAGCATCGTTTAACATACAGAGTACAGTCCACGATGCTTGTGTAATGTGTAATATGTAATTGCTATGGTTGGCAAGTGCTTTTAACTCTTTTTCCCTTACATTTTTTAATATCGGTTTGCATCGATTTGTTAGTAGTGTTGACCTTTCGCACCTGTGCTTTTCGGTTTCGTAAAAGTATTTTTTTTTTTCGACTAACGCGATGTGTAGCTCACGATGTTCGCTCAATATACATAGGTTGTTAAAATGTTATAACTATTTGCATGAATAATAATTATTTATATCTGTTTGCAAGTTTGAAAGCTCGTGCTTGTTCCAATAGCCAAAAATAGATATAGTGTGATATGACTTAAGTGTCGAGGTACATCTGTAAATTCATAATTAATTAATGCCATCTAACTCAGATAACTACCACTAGATAATTACAAAGAAAGTCAGTAAAAGGAAATTTGTCATGCCAGATCTGTCGAAACACCGTTGTTATATTAATACACATAACATATTTTCAGGAATACAATACCTTTCATCATATTTCTATTGTGTTATAAAAAAACACCAGTCAAAGACAATAACTCCCATATATCATATGAGTAATATTAGTAAACATCCAAAGAGAAAGGTCTCGTATTATAAGAAAATTCCTTCAGTGGCGAAACATCTCCAACTTAACCTTTAGTTGTCAGGTCTTTAGGTACTCCTCTTAAGATATTTTTGCTTTTCAATAAATTTCATTTTGCTGCAATCAAAACCTAAATAATTACATGCAACATAAAATATGAGTCTATAACCAAAAGGGAAAAGTATCATAAGTATATTATAACAATTCATTTGAGATTGTATACAAAATATAAACACATCTCGGTGCACAGAAATAGTTGCCTATTTACTTTCACTCTGGTGCCCTTTACTAAATTTAGGTAGTGGCAATGTGTATCCTGCCCTCTTCCCCCCCCCCTCCAACAGCCGAGCCCGTAGTTGTTAAGCCACTAAATTTCATGGTATGAAAGTCGGAAAGTGAGGTCCAGGTTTAAGGCGAGGCGACACCTTAAAGTACCGTGTTTACATTTTAGTAACACGCCCATTTTTTCAGTCCAGACTTTAAAGTGGCAGTATACATGGTTAATAATATGTTGAAATCTTTCTAATGTATAAATTATGTTGCGTGAATTACGTAATTGCGACAAGAGGTTATTACCTTATGCCTTGTGTCTGCAGTGATAGGACTGCCCTATGGTCTTCCCCCTACACCGGAAGCTGCAGGGAGACGTCCCGTACTTTTTGAATACTGATATGATGTCCTTGTTCGCTAATCACGGACGTTTCCTTGTGTTAAGTGCATTTTTACGTAAAAAAAGAATGTCAATGCAGGGAATCCTATAACGGTGCAGTTGATTTGGACGCTAGTATACGGTGCCAGAGGTAGTGAATTCAAGTTCGGATAAATCGTGGATGTGTGCACGCGCTTTGGTGTAAGTTAGGTGTAGTGTGAGAGCCGCTTATTTCTCCACCTCGTTAGCGTAGAGGCATAAAGCGGAAGCGCTAACAAGCAGCGACACTGGCACTGAAAAGTTTCTGGGTGATGGTTGAGCTATACGATGTGTGCCTACGTTATATCTAGAGACACGGAAATTTCGCGGTTTCATTCGGCGACAAGCTAGAGACTGCAATCCTCTGTGTACTCTAGCCTCAGTTAATTGGCTATTGCTACAGTTGGACCACAAACCAGGTAGAATGGGATTCGGTCCTTTTTTTTTCCTCGTTGTTGGTCGAAAGTCATCCGGGGCGTGCCTAAGAAACGGTGGTCCAATAGAGGCAGAAACTGAAATGGATGCGATTGTTTGAACAATTATGGACCTACGCCATTTCAAACACTTAGTTATAGTCTCATAAACCCTACTAGGTATGGGCTGTTCACGGGAAAGTGAGCACTTTTGAGGCCCTAGTTACTTTTACCTTTAACTACCTCTTTATATAAATATTGTTATGTGAATAATAAGCAGTGTGTATATTCCACCGCACTCTGTAGTTAACGTTAACTTAATGTAGTTAGTTTATTTTTTCTCAAATTAATTCGCAAAATTTTCGTGTCTCGTATATCTTGATTTGACTGGATAACTGTTTTACATGAAAGGCTATCGGGGGACTGTTCACGTTCTTCAGTCGCCTAACACACCTTCATTTTTGATCCGTATAAATGAGTGTTTCTTTGTGTAAAAAAAATGTGTGTTCTGTAAAACATATTTGTTTGCCTATGTATTTTAGTGAAGCGTGAAGAGATTTGGGCGGCTCTTAACATCGAGGTATTGAGAGCCGATGAGGGTGAAATGAGGTGAGAATGGAGCAGAGCTGGAATGCAAGGGTGGAGGAAACGGGAGATCCCCGAGAAAACCCGCCGACCAGTTGCATCATCCGGCACGATTCAAGTAAGTATTTAAGTAATGCTTACCTACAGTCATGGACATAGTGGTCATACATTTTAGCTGGGAGATAGAGGTTACAAATTACTACTCTTAGGAAAACAACTGAGGCTGTATAAAAGAAGGGTTGTTTATCAATACTTTGATACTTAGTATGCATTCCTCTCTTGTGAATGACCTCCCTTAATCTCTTTAGCACTGAATGCAGGAGAGATTTTGCAATTTCAGTGTAAATATTCAGCCATTCCTGCACAAATACCTATTTTAATTTAGTCTCGCTGATTATTTTAAATTATCTTACTCTTGTTTCGATTTCACTCCACAGATTCTCTATTGTGTAGTTCGGGGGACCGAGGTGGGGTTTTGAGTGTGTAGCCAAAGACTGACACCCTCTACTGTGTGTTTAGGGTCGTTATCCAGCTGAAAGTAATAGCCATTTCCGAGACACAGCATGTCAACTCTATTTTGCAAATTTCTCTTCACTTTGTCAGAACATAGATACAAATCTGCCCATAGTTTTCTCAAATTCTAGTCCCTTCGCTCCTAAGGCTGATACGTAACCCCAGTCTATAACTCCACAATCACCATGTTTCACAGTGGCTTGAAGGCTCTGAAGCTCTAGCTCAGTTTTTGGGCCCTCTCCACACTAACATTCTACCATCATTATGCAATATGTTCAAATTAATTTGGGAAAAGCACTTTTCCCCATAGGTCGGTACCTTTATTTAATGTAGTCTTAAGGAAATATTAACCTGTTATTTTGGTCCGCTTTACCAGTATATGGTTTCTTTGTAGGCACCCTGGCTCTATAACCTGCTCGGTTTTGAGATCTACGGATAGTTATTGAGGAAACCTGTTTTCCCGAAGTGTATACGTGTGCTGATATGAGGATTGTTTTTGGAGGTTTTGTTCATAAGTTTAAATATTTCCCTCTTTTCTTTAGTAAGTAGGCTTATGAGGACGACCAGGTCTTTCCTTGTTAATGAAGTCCTTATCTTTATGTCGCTTGGTAATACTCTGCATAGTATAATGACTTCTTCCAACATGTCTGCGATTTGAGGATATTTTTTTTTTTTTTTGCGGTTCTTTACGTTTTGGGCCAATTTTCACTTATTGTAGTGCACTAACAACTCACCAGATCCTCCGTCCACATCACAACATGGGTAGTAAACAGCTGTCCGGCGATAAATGCTGTTTAAGGTCGTTCCAAGCCCTATTTCGTCGTTAACTAAGGATATTCCTTACTTTAAGTAGTATTCTCATAACAAAAAGCCGGATATAGGAAATTGTATTTCCTCTCATCGTATTGAAGCGTACTTGTTATACCCGCGCCTCTGTTTGGCAGTTTACTTTTGCATATAACATTTGCAATTTCCAGAGGGAAGTTGTATGAACACTTATCTTATGTTCGTGACTGTATGTTAAAGAACGTGCAGAATTGAAAATCTTGCTTCAATAATATTTTACATACATGAGCTGTACTTAAAAATTAAATGTATTCATCGCAAAAAAGAAAGTAACTTAATCTTTGGAAATTTTTGAATGCCTCAAAAGGGGCCAATCCCAAAAAAATTATTGCAACTGCACTTTTGTGAAATGCAGACTGCCTAAGAGTTGTGATCTTGTTTGCATGCTTTTTACATTTCCCTGCCAGCACTTTACGTAAAGTGTAGATATGATCTGATGTGCTTATTCTGCGCTTCTGTATAAACCTGTATGCATTTTGTATAACAGAGGATAGCAGAAATTAGGTATCGTTTAAGATCGTCTTGAACGGTTGTAGTTGAGAAGTTAGATTTCAGTTTTAGTTTAACCAGCGTGTTCCGAGTTCCGATTGTAGTTTCCCTAACTTCTAGCGTTCACGCTGGTTACTCGCCGGACATCTTCCTGGGTGATTCTTTGGGATGTACCGTGACGCAGTGGTTTGCCCTGTAATCAGGACCTTGCGGGTTAGTGTCCCGCTAGGGTCCAGGGGCACTATTGCCAGGGCACCACGCGACTGAAGATTATTGACTGGCTCCCAAATTCTGTACTTACAAAATAAGTAAGCGTTGTCAACGGGTGCAGAGGTATTGCGTCGCTGTTATTTCAAAACCTCGTAACTGTGAAGAACGAAATGTTTTAGGAACAGCAGCGACTAGAAAAATTAAGTAGTAATCTAAACTTGAGGAAATTATCCTACATAATTGTTAAGTCTGCACACTTAGTACATAATACAAACAATCCTATTTTATGAAATGGCGAAACAATCGAACAGGTAAGAGATCAAGTAAGTGGGTATAAAAATCGACCAACACTTGTCTTGGCAAGCCCACTTAGGAAATTTCCCAGCCATAAGTATTCTAAGACGCCTATACTATAATGCAGCCACAGAAATTAGAAACATAATATATTTATCAATGGTACACAGTCACTTGCAGTATCACAGTCACATCTGGAGTACACCAACAGAGAGTGTGCGTTATCAAACTCCTACAGGTAGCTCAAAATCGTGCACTTAAAAATACCTTAAGTTTTTCCAAATTCTTCCACACTAAGGATGTTTATACGAGTTTTTAAATCCTGCTTATTCAGTGTCAGCGTGCTCCAGCATGCGCTGTTAATAAAAAGTCAATTTTACGGAAAAGTGCTGGTAAAAATTTATCCAGAAGTGTCGGTAAACTCTTCGTAAAATAATGGGCACATTCTGTAAATTTCACACAACTCTCCGTGAATTCACGGAACATCTGTGTTAATTTCCTAGTTAGCTTTCTGTACTTCCAGTTAAAGAAAAATAATAAATAAAAATGAGATAATGAAACAAATCTTAAATTTTAGTTATTTGGGTGCTCTGTTGTGTATAAAAAATATATTTAAAAAGTTAAAATATTTTATACGTGAGCAAGATTTTAACCCGAGTCAAAAAGTCGGAAGCCCGTGACTAACCACTCACTACCCCAGAAACGACATTTTTATAATTACAGTGACGAAGAAAGCTTCGTGTAAACTCGGCACTGTTCGTTCTCGAAACCAGAAGCTATATATAGGAAATACTGAGAGTCCTAATATTTTGTATTTACGGAGCTCAGCTCCTTTTTTCGTTATTATAGATTGCGTCGTGCTCTTTTTTTTTTTATTATTGCCGTTTAAATGAACTTTCCAAATATTACAAAAATATCAACTTCAAAATTATGCGCGTGTCNCCTTTTTCGTTATTATAGATTGCGTCGTGCTCTTTTTTTTTATTATTGCCGTTTAAATGAACTTTCCAAATATTACAAAAATATCAACTTCGCAATTATGCGCGTGTCAGTGTCGCCCTAATCGCTCCCTTGCTTCTAAGTTTCAAACGCGCTTGGAGTTGAAATGAGAATGTTAAACTGGTCTTTGGCCTAGAAATGTTTCTTACATGCTTTTAGTGTTAAACAGTTTTTGAATCACGTGTTTTTTTTACCAAACTACCAAACCTCTGCAACGCACTTCATATGCCAGCCAAGCGGAGCACTTACGGGCACTGCATATCGGCTGGCAGCTGCGAAATTTAAACAGAAAATCCCATGTTAAGGAAATTTCGCTTCAGTGCGTTAATTTTAAAGATAAGCGCTTCAAACAAAATGTATTCTTCACGAATTGTTTAGGAGAAGGTCTCTCGCCGTAGGGAACTTCTCCTTAAAAATTCGTGAAGAATACATTTTGTTTGAAACGCCCATATTAAAAAAAAGGCACTGACACGAAATTTCCTTAAAATTGGATTTGCTATTTAAATTTCGCAGCTGCCAGCCGGTAGGCAGTGCCCTTAAGCTGCCTTTACTGGTGCTTTTTTGTGCGAGCATGGTGACGTGACCTGCTCGTGGGTACTCTGAGGCGGTGTCTTATCTCACGATCAGGCTGTTACCACTGCACGTCAAAATACGCAAGTCTCGAGAAAGCCCGCTCACGATCGTGGTGGAGCGTCTTTGTCTTCTACCATTTGTCCTAAGTACCATTGCGGGAATGCCCATCCTTTCTATCAAACCATCTCCCTCTCTTGCGCCGCGGGTAGCCGTTTCCACTGTCCATCCCTTCCCGTTCCGAACACCGGTTGCTGGGTCGGCATCTTTGGTCTCAACACGCGGGCGAGGAGAATCGCCCCGCTCATGTCTGACACGTACCTCAAGTGTGACGTCAAGTATGACGTCCCTCTCGCCGAACACACGCGTGTCGCACAGCTTTACGGTTCTCTCGCCGTCAAGGCCGCCAGACACGTGTTCGCCTCCTGAGATGTCGTATCTTGGGCCGAATTCCCTTTTGACGTCCCTCTCGCCGAACACACGCGTGTCGCACAGCTTTACGGTTCTCTCGCCGTCAAGGCCGCCAGACACGTGTTCGCCTCCTGAGATGTCGTATCTTGGGCCGAATTCCCTTACTTGTATAATGCGCTGTATGCGCAAGGAAGTTGATCCGATCCCTCGCTGTTGGTGCACCAGCGTACCTCGTACGTCAGCAGGGTGTCCACCCACAGGGAAAACAGGGAAAAGTCAGGAAATTTCATGTGGCAGGGAAATGTTTAGGAATTTTCACCTGGGTCAGGAAAAATTTAAATTATTTTGATACTCTGCAAAAGTTGTTAGTGTGTGAATACAGGATAATCTAATTATGGGCATGTGTGTTTTAAAATTTCAATTTTAAGCTTGTGAACTGGCAATAATACATATTTGCCAAGTGACATAAGGCCAATACGTACAAAATAAAGTATTTTTGTGTTTATAATAGGCACTCGTGTGAAGTCAATAGCGTATATGGCGAGAAATACAGATGGGCTAAATAAAATGTTGGCCCTGCTTGCTTGGTATGTCGTAGTGTAATTTAATTATGCTTCATTGATATAATGTATTCACGGTAACTTCAAGATTTTCTGAAACCCTGCTAAATATCTACTTTCAGGGGGCCGATTATGTATCCTTCCGCAGTATGTAAACAAAACATTGCCATGTGACACCTGTCAAACGTTTTGTAAACAGTACCATGTGGTAACTGTCAAATATTTTGTAAACAAACAGTGCCTTGTGGGAACTGTCAAATATTTTATTAACAGTGTCCATGTGGGAACTACCAAAATTTATTTTTGAAGAGAAACAATGCCATGTAATCTCAACTGTCATATACTTTAATAAAATTCTCTAAATGTCTAAAAAATGCTAATCAATTTAGCGAAATGTTGTAATACATACAAAAAGGTAGATTGAAGTATATATCGGAACTGTTAATTATATAATTTAATTAAAGTTTACTTATTGTATTAAGATTTATTTACATATTTGCTGTAAGGAAAAAGTTAAATTTTACATAATAAACTTTTGGAAGTAGCACTCAGGTTAAAGATTTCACTGTGATAAATGGTACCGTATTTTATCGCATATAAGTGGCACATTTTACTTAAAAAAAAATTTATTGAAAACTTGGGGTGAGACTTATAAGTGAGAAAAATTCCTCCAGCCCCGCACTAACGTTTCATTTACTACGAATTCACGGCCCGCGGCTCGATTTCCAAACTCTTCAGCGAACAAAATCACTTTCATTTTGAAACCTGCGGTGTAGGTACATCTCTGTTCCATCAAGAACTGTCGCGCTTCTTCACTGCAACATAAAAACAACACTATGCGGCGGAAAGACGAGTCACGGCTAACATTTGGCACTGAAGAACCAACGCTAATGTGCTGCCATCTCTTGGTCTCCACAAAAAGCTTTCGAAAATAATCGATTATCAGTTGGCGGCGACCAAAATTCGATTCCTTTGCATTCTTTGCGAAGGGAATAACGTAACGGAAATATTCAAATGCCTTTCTATATTTTGCACGTTTATTTGATAAACTGCAGAAATAACAACGCTAATACTAAAATTACATCTTAACCTAGAATTATCTTGTAAGTAGAAAGAATGTGTTACGTTAGTTTTATAACCACAATTCAGCGTCTCCAATACGGCGTGGTTATACTTCTGAAAACAACGTGCCCAAACGGACAAGATGGAGTGTAGGAGTCCGCTGGACAGACACTGAAATTTATTTAATTTCAATTAATAACAGTGAAATCTTTACCCATGAGTGCTACGTAAAAATGTAAATATATAGTTTAGCAATATTAACTTTACAATTACGGCATTAAATTTATACATATTAATATTTAACCTACGAACTATTTCTTTTCAGCTATAACCAACATGTCCCTTCAAAATCCGTTGTTAATTCTTACGGACTTTTAACAAATTATTAAAATTTATTGAAAAAATATACTTAAAACTTAAAACAACCAATTTATATAGTGCTTCAGTGCTAAAAGCAAGACAAAACCTTTTTCCATATACCATTTTTTTATAACCAATTGAACATGTAACTCCTAGGGTGATTTTTCAAAGGTTCTTTTCAAAAGTATCAAAGATACCGTGAATGGATTATAACATAAATGTTCTGTCAGCGGTGGAAAAATATGGTATTGGAAGTTTTCGGCCCTGAAAATAAGCCAGGGAAAATGGTAAGATTCTGCCTGGAAAACAGGGAAAAGTCAGGGAATTCCAAACTGGAATTTCAGTGGACACCTTGGAGCCTACATTCGGCAATTCTCGCGCATCAACTACATGTGCTTCATGCGTTGAAGTAATTTTGGCGGGAACGTACGACAAGTTAGGTTAGAAAGCTAAAATATCTTGAACACTGCTGTTAATTAGTGTAGGCGTGTATCTGTAAGACATATTTGTTTAGTATTCAGTACGGTTAAGCTACGTTACGTATATAATGTAAAATAACATTAAAACACGCAAAGATGGTTAAGATGTACGAAGTTGGTTTACATTCGGTGCAGTCTTCATATTTGTTCTCAACCAAAAGGGCGAAATGTGAGCACTGTTGTTTTGTTCCTTTTTGCAATCATGTATGTATTTATTAATGGAACAGCAGCGCACGAGAACTACATCTATGCAGGTAACGGAACAGCACCCGTGCGGCGGCATCATCGCCATTGCACTTGTTGCGCCAGAAATTATTGTAAGAAGGCTTTATATTATAATAATCTAACCTATAAAATATTTGTACTTACCTTACAAGTTGGTTCCATGTGGTCAAGGAATGAAAACATACTTGAGCTGCTTTCGGTAGCAGTAACAACGAGGGGGGCCTAAGCTAGATAGACGTTCTTCCTTAGTCCTCGTCGAATATTTTATCTGGGGGCGTGTCCGAGAACACACAGGTACCGGTTGGCGCACGTGGTCGTGTGACGTCACCGTCCACGTCTGTATGCCGTAGGTCCCAAGTTTGACGAATTTGAACTTTTTCCGCGAACTTGTCTGAATCTCTGCGTCTAGACAATGGAAAAATAAGAAAATATTCTTATAGGCTGTTCTCGATAAAGTGAGCACTTTTAAGGCCCTAGTTACTTTTTTATTTCAGCAATTTTTTATATTTTAACCACCTTTTAAAATAAATATTACCATGTAAGTAATAAACACAGTGTGTAGATTCCACCGCTCTCGTAAGGTAACGTCTGAGGCTAGAATAAAATATATTTATTGACTATTATTCCAAATGAGAGGGCTTTCAAAAGTGCTCACTTTACCGTGAATAGCCTATACATGTGTTTATACACTTTTTCGCGCGCAAAGTAATGTCAACACGGAAAAATTGTATAGCAAGGAAGTAGAATGCATATTGAAACATTAAACATTTTATACTAGCAACATTTGTCTAGTTATTATACTATCGGAAACTTAATAACAACAAATTGTGTTTTTAATCGGCTTTTCTATTTACGAAACTTATAAATGTGTTCTGATATCTCTATGCGCTAAAAGAACACACCCGTTAGATGACAGAAATGGCATTTTAAACACACCGCTGATCAGGAATATTTTTTCATAGCTCTTAATTATAGCTAAAACATTAGAATTTCATACTGCTGTAGTTTCAGATATACTACTAACCGGATACATGCGGAAATAGAAAGACAACAGCACTGGACTTAGGTTTAGACTCTCGACCAGTAAAAGGGTAGGGTCACCGTTCAAAGTCTCGTAGATGCACTCTGCACAGCATTCCACGCCAGCTACCAACAGCCTTGTGTGTCAGTCCATGCCGTCTAGAAGTACCGAACGACGTCGCCCTAGTGCTTCATCGATTCTGCACCTCGCAAAACTAACCCTCTATGGGCGGAGCCCATAGTTATGGTGTTTTAACGTTTTCTTTTTATCAACATCAATGCTCGTGGTTGAACGTAGGCGGTTGCACAGCCATCGCGGCAACTCCTTGAATCGCAGCGTTGGTACATTTTTTACTTCGCTGATAACACTGTGTGCATGTGCGTATGTGTGTATGAGAGAGATATAGATATATTCAGAACGTTGAGGGAGCATTGATGAAAGTGCGCAGGTCAGACCTATGTACAGCCGCAATTCTCTCGTTACATATGCAGACTATCCCATTCAAGCAAAACTCGGGTTTTCATGGGGCTATAGAGACGGATTTTCGGAGACGCCACGCGATTTGATGTTTTTGCGTAACGAGTTCTCGAGTTTACAATTATCTGACTGGCTGATTTTTATCCTAGCTTATCCATTTAGTTTGGCGCCTGTTATAACTAACTAAGCCCCTAAAACAGCGAGCAGAGCGTCAGTAAATATTGTTAAGTAAACTGCTCGATATCTGCGAGTTCTGTTTGCAAGTGAAAGTGGCTAGTAAGGACGTTATCACAATTTCGAGGCACGAAAAATCCATTACAAGATATTTAAAGTAGTATAAGGACGCACAACGCGAATTTATTTTTATTATTTCGTCTTAAAATGTGACAGGGTCACCGCTGGAAGTCTCGCAGAGGCGATTTGCCGAGGGAAAGACTGCACGCCAGTTCAGTGGGTTGGGTTGCCCATACAGGCTATAAAGCTATCTGAGGCAGTCATCCAATTAGTTTCGTGTTTAATTTTTCGTGATTTGTATTTAGCATTTTGTAAGGTTTAGTCTGAACACAACGATATTCCACTGCCCAGCATGCCGTGCTCCTATTAATTTTTTTTATGACTTAAAAATTACAAGTTCACGAAGTTTAAAAATAAATAGTAATTATTCCCGAAGGATTTGAGAGGACCGTTTAAAATTTAAAATTAATAAAATAAAACAAATATGATGTGAAATTGGTACTTAAAAATCATGTCATGAGAAAATACCTTTTTCAAGAATATTTCTGCGACTTACTTTGTAGAATAATTATTTTGAGTACAACACACATTTGTCTATTCCAATATCCTTCCCTGAATCTACATTTAAATGTTTCAAACAGGCAGAACTAATATGGCGGTGATTTGGTAATTAGAATTTTGTAATTTGTCAGCTTCCAAGCTGACAAAACGCAGATTACAAAACTAAGTCCTATATTTGTAGACAAAACGAGTCACGTGACCATGTTGTTAATTAAAAGGGCCAATTGGAAGACGGCCTGACACTCGAGCCTAGCGTGCTTCGAGGCCTCGGACACACATAATACACCTCCGGTATGCGGCACCCCTAAAATTGATTCACATTGAAATAATCATGGGGCTCGTTATATTGTCTTCGTGTTAACGGTTTGCCAGAATTTATTTTATAAAATCGTTGCTATGTTCACATTGAAAAAAATAGACTCGTTTTGATCAATCTTAATGCATTGCTACCAGATACGGTGTGTCTGGGATCTGCAGCTTTTGAGATCTTCAATTTGTTTATTATTTAAACATGCTGTTATCCTTTGTGGTCAAACCGTACTTGTTGTTAAGGTTGGGGAATCTCATGAAGGTAGAGTATGTGGGGCAAATAAATATAAGAAGCTAGCTATAGATTACTAAATGCCTATATAATGAAAAATCTGGAGAGTACATAACATACTATAAGGTCGGGGGAGCATTGTTAATTTAACTACATCCACTACCTTACTGAGAGCCACGATAGTACAGCATATTGTAATTGTCCCACCTTGAGAAGTATCCGAAGGCTGATGAAGTATGACGAGTTACGGCGGTCGGCATAGCAGCAGGCTTCTTGTGATGTCCATCTCGGCCGGCGTCACGCGGAGACAGACCCCTACTGCTGCTCTGCATCGCCCTCATATCGGCGTGGCATAACGCAACATGGCCTGATTCTCTGGCTGGTTGAGGGGATTCCTGCTTACCGGGGTTTGGGCAATGCGAGTCCTGATTACTGTTCATGAGTGATGGCGTGTCCAGGCAGGCCGTCGAATTAAAGCATGTTCACGCTATCGAGACATCTCTCCATCTTAACGACACGAGATGTCCTCATCTCGAAAAGGAGTTTCAAAATTTAATTTTTATTTTTAATTTTTTTTTTTTTCATAGTTTTGTGGGCATCTTTGCTGGTCTTCGGGGCTGCTGTCAGTGGGAATACGGACTGGGTTGAAGCCTCTTGATAGGTAGGTAGCATGTGGGTAGGAGTTGAAAGAGTTGCAAAGGAAGACTCTTAGGAAACTGCCGTCGTCTTCGATCTTGCAGGTGGGCTGTTGTGTGTGGTGCGCTACGGTGTTGGTATTGTCAAGTTAGCAGTCGGGCCTTGAACTTGCGATGTGCTTTGCTCTGCAATCTTGAACCCGGACGCGGCAGACGCCCCGCGGGTGGTTCGCGGTACCGTCAGCCTTTCTCTTCAATTGGTTTCATGCAATAGTATGTGCGAATAAATGTGTTGAGGTCTCTGACTGACTAGTAATTGAAATTTTAGACTTTGCATTTAATGCTACTCTAAAACTTAAATTTAAAAATGTGGTTGGAAACAGAATGAATGTACAATTAACTAACATTGAAGGAACTGAATGTAATATTGTAATTTAGAAACTGTGCTCCCACCGTTACAAAATATGTATGTTAAAAAAATTATCTTAAGAACTTGGAAGAGAGCGCACGTATGGAACCCATTCAAGACATTTACATTACTATTACATTGATTAATTGATATGTTTAGTTTTAAGTGTACTCACGTTCTATATCTTAATCTACGTGAACTCGCATGGAAGGGAAATAAATGGGGTGGAATTGAAACATAGGATGTATTTTATTATATTATTTTATGTAAAATAAACTTGTAAACAGTATAATGGTGCAGCTGCTTCCTCCAATGGATCAATTGATTTTGGAAGGATGGAAGGTATATACTGTAAGAATAACTTAACTCCTTGTACAGTTTGTTATAATACAATTAAATTCTTTGATACACCAGGAACAAATTTTGGGGAAATAAGCGATGTAATATTACTAATTAGGTAGTTCCTTTATTAGTTTGATTTTTTTTTGTGACTTATAGCTTGCACGGTTTTAATATTTGTTTGGTTTTCTGTAAAACATTTTTCTCTTTTAGTACAAAAACACTTTTTTTTTTGCTAAGTTCTAGTAAATGTACCTTTTATGGCCTCTCTTTTGCACTTCTGTCTGGTTTTAACATAATAGTGCCACTATAGTCTTCAGTGTCCTTTAAATGAATCATTTAATTTTGTTGAAGAAAATATCAAAATTCTATTGTGGAGGCCTTCCATGAGTGTTGTGTGTTACATTGGATATATCCATATATTTATGCGCAAAAATCATTGTTATTGTAAGTTTGAATTTTCCTTTACCTTGTAAGCAAATACTTAAATTTATATGGGAGCTGCTTACTGCAAATTGTTGGTGCCCAAATGTATGTATTGTGTGTTTCCTGCAGGATGATGTGTGAGGTGTGTAGTAGTAGAAACGCTGGTTACCTGGCTTGGATAATGTTACGTCTCGCGGACTGCTTGAAACGGTAACGCTGATATTGCGTTATGGCGGTAAGCGCAGTGCTGAGGTTGTTCGTGACGTCACGACAGCTGTTCCGCTGCCTCTGCTACTGGCGCCGCTCTTTATGACTTGTGACGTCACCGAGCTCGGTGCTGCAGTTGTGTTTCGGCCATCTGAAACTTACAAAGACAGTATGAGTGGAATATCCATTGATATTTTATAGCCTTGTGGGAGTTAATACAAGTTATTAGATAGTAATAGTGGGACTCTATTTAGGTTTTATTTCGTTTAGTTATCGAGTTGGGTTTTCTTTGTGGGACTTTAGTAATTTTGAAGTTTAATTTTGAATTTCAAAATTGGTCTATTCTGTAGCCAAGCTGTTTCTTACAGGGTTTTTTTTGTTCGCAAAATTAGACTAAGGATTTTGATTAAAATAAAATGTATCTTAATAGATTATTCATTTATTGAGTCGGGGGATGAAACTTTCCGTAGAAATTATATAAATTTAATTGCATTTTTTTATTACCGTTTGTGTGCGTGGCAATGGAGAAATAAGTATTATGTGATATGTAAATAACCTTTTGACACGGTTAAATTCAACGAGTACAAATAAATTAAACAGACTGTTCACATGGGTATAGAAATTATACAGAAAGGGGAAGGGGGTTCACATTAGTTGGTAAAATGTAATACACACTGAATTATCACACTCTAGCAACATATATACAAGGAAAATTACAGCATGCATCACTTACCCCAAGGAGGTCGTGTTACACCTCCAAGGTACTGTGTCGCATAGGAGGACCCACAGCAAAAGTTCAAAACATATCCAAATTGCGCCCCTAATGCCGGAAACTCTTTCAAGGCCAGTAGAGCACAGACGACGGGCCTCTCTCGTCGGGTCACCACTCCACCAGAAGCCCAAAGATTGCTCCGCGTCTCACGCGAAACAGCTTCCATCTCACGCCAGGTTTAGCAGTCTCCATATCCACTTCAGGACTGGCGCGCATTTCTGCACATCCGAAAGCCCCGGTAATGGAATATGTCCGTGAATCACAACTGGTTAGCTCTGATGGGATTCTTTCCATCAGTGTTCGTATTAGTATTCGTAAGAAGTGTGCCATAATCTTGAAATCCGGGCTTGTGAAATTATTATAACTTATTGTATAACAGCATATGTGTACACGTGGAATTAGGAGGATGTGTGGGCAAAACTCTGGACTTAGGGTATTACTATAACTCGCTTGCTATCATAACTTACTTATGGGTATTCAAGGGGGCGGGGAGGACATGTGTTTGCCAGAAAAATGGTGTGTGGGTTGTGGATGTTACTTACACATGATGTAAATCTGGACATGGAGGCTGGGGGATTATTTTACTTTCAACTAGGTATGAGTATACAGGAGGAAGGGTGGGGGGAGGAGACATGTGCTGAAACAAAGCGCGTCACACCACGCCGTGGCGTAACCGTGTCGGCTCTCATGTCGGCACAGCAATTCCTTTGAATTGCGTCGCGCTGCTCCGTGCATGCAGTGACCAAGTTCGCAACTACTGTATATGGTGGCAAACTAGCGCGTAATGTCTACTATTGTGATTTATGAATTATTAATAAGTGCGTTAATACCTATGAAATACTGGATTATTACTACTACTCTTCCCTTATATTTAATATAACATCCTGAAAGACTTTACTTTTTAAATTTGCATTTCTGTAATATATCTGCGCTACTTATTTATTTTAACAGTCTGTCCATTTAAAGTGATACATTATATTTTAATGTAATAATGGGGAATTTATCTATTAAAAACAAATATTACTTAAAATGCATCAATTTTCCATCCTGGAAATAAATCACTACCGACGCACACACAGGTATTTAGCGTGTACATTATATTGACATAAATGAAAACTTAATTATCTAATATTAATGAATGTATGAAAGCTATTGGTATTTAACAGCCATGATGCTTTAAATGTAAAAATAAATTAAAATAAAATAATTAATACATGGTTTGACATTTTTATTATTTTCGCATACTACTTTAAGCACGGGTGGGTGGGGAATTTATTTAAATGTGGGGGTGAATGGAGAGAGACTGTTGCAAGGCTGCGAGAGGTTAGGGAGGAACCAAGCCTCCACTAATGTTATACTTTGTTTAAATTGTGGCCAAACCGTACTTGCTGTTAGGTTGGGGGGATGTCATGATGGTAGAGTATGTGGGGCAAATACAAATAAGATGCTATAGGTTACTAAATGGCTATATAATAAAATATCTGGAGAGAGCATAAAATACTATAAGGTCGGGGGAGCAGTGCTAATTTAACTACATCCACTACCTTACTGAGAGCCACGATAGTACAGCATATTGTAATTGTCCCACCTTGAGAAGTATCCGAAGGCTGGTGAAGTGTGACGAGTTACGGCGGTCGGCACAGCAGCAGGCTTCTTGTGATGTCCATCTCGGCCGACGTCACTTGGAGACAGACCCCTGCTGCTGCTCTGCATCGCCCTCATATCGGCGTGGCATAACGCAACATGGCCTGCTTCCCTGGCTGACAGAGGGGATTCCTGCTTACCGGGGTTTGGACAATGCGAGTCCTGATTACTGTTCATGAGTGATGGCGTGTCCAGGCAGGCCGTCGAATTAAACCATGTTCACGCTATCGTAACAATGCGCATACGATATTAATGCTTCCATCGAAATCAAATGCCATTAATTCACTATACTATCCACCACGGAAGGGTGTTGGAATAAAAATAACGTAAAAATAAAAACAAAAAAACAGCTTCTCTAATCTGATTGACACTGCATCGGTACCTTATTTTGAAGTTGGGTCAACTTCTCGCATGGAACGTTCAACTTTACGTCGCTCTTAATTCAGTGTGCGCAATATATACTCTAATATAACGCCCTTCAACCACATTCTTTTAAGTGTCTCCTAATACTAGTTTTTTAAATATGCGTTACAATCGTTGGCATAGGCTGTTCACGTTTAATTAATCATTTTGGAAATCAACTTTTGAAAAATTTTACTGTCCATATCTGCATACATATTAGAGGCACACTGGGTGGCATCATGCGCTCTGTAAAGCTGGTAACGACGGGAGGAAAGTAGTTCCATGTTTTAACGTAGAATTAAAAGTGCCAGGTAAACGTTTGTGAATAATGAAATTATTTATTTTTATTTATCTTTCTTTAATGCACATAAGTGTAAGTATGAGTTTATGTGTAAAATATATATTGATTTTATTAAATAGTAATTTCAACTTTCACTTGACCGGCGCATGAATAAAGTGATCAGGTTCATGGAAATGTTAATTTTACGTATGGCGGAAGAATACACAATGTGCATACAAGTAGATTTTAAGCAGGTTTTTCAAAAGTGCTTAGTTTACTGTGAACTGTTTTTAACATTTTTAACTCCCACCATACTTTTCGTAAAATGCGTGCTTTGGTTAAGGTTTTTTATTGAATTTATTGCTTTAGTTTAATAAGACGAAGAAAATGAGGATATTGTAGAAACAAATCTATGGAAGATGTTAGTCACGCGAATGTGTGATGCACATGACCTGACTCAAAATACAGCTGTGCATCATATTGATGCACATAGCAGTTATAGTGTTAACACGTTATAGGCTGTTGACGCTAGTGAGCACTTTTGAGGCCCTAGTTACTTTTTCCTCCCAGCCGTTATTTATCGTCTAACCACCTTTTAAAATAAATATTGACATGTAAGTAATGAACACGGTGTCTAAATTCCACCGCACTCGGAAGTTAACGTCTAAGGCTAAAATAAAATATATTTATTGGCTATTATTTCAAATGAGAGGGCTTTCAAAGTGCTCACTTTACCTTTAATAGTATATACTAGGCGAGTCCTCTGAAATCAGACGCAGGAAGAGAAACGTGCGCCCCGTTGCCCGACGGGGTTGTCGCTTGTCGGTGCCAACTGTGCTTGCGTGTTGTGCACACCGGCACCTGTTCGGATCGTGTAACGCGGGCGCAGCGTGCGTCTGAAAAGTGCATTGTTCACGTTCAAGGTTCGCGGGACCTTGCAGCAGTACGTGCGTTCCCTCTGAACCGAGACCCGAAATAACACATCGCGTCTTTCTCCCGTGCCCACACGTCCTCGCCTCGCCGATTCACGTTCCCCCCTCCTCCATCATCGTTCGGTCTTCTCACACCGTTTTTCTCGCCGATTCTAAACTCGCCCTCCTACCCGCAACCACAAATGCTGGCTCAATCTTGGTTCGGTGCTAAAGGCCGGTTCACAGTTAAGTTAAGATGGCGTTAATGGCACTGCGTACTGGCTGGCAGCTGCGAAATTTAAATAGGAAATCCCATGTTAAAGAAATTTCGCCTCTGTGCATTAATTTTAAACACAGGCGTTTCAAACAAAATTTATTCACGAATTTTTTAGATGTTCTCTACCACGGAGATGTTTCCATAACATGTAGGTATAGCCTGTTGGCAACGAATTTTTAAAATTTGTTTCACAAAAAGGTACATACTGCCTACTTATATTGAAAGCATACGCTCGTAAGGCTCTCCTTCTAAAAAAAAATCCGCGAATACATTTGGTTTGAAACTTCTATCTTTAAAATTAACGCACTGAGGCGAAATTTCACTAGAATGGGATTTGCCAGCCGGTAGGCAGGCAGTTCATGCCCTTAACTTCGCGTTTTCACTATGTTCAGGTATAGATCGTGCTGCATTGTATTCACATTGAATTAAGTGTGGCGCAGAGGTCAATTTTCCAAGCGAGAAGTTGACCCAACTTCAACATAACGTAACGTAGTTTTTGCCAATCAGATCCAAAAGACGATTCTTTTGTTTTGTTTTCTGTATTCGGTTTTATTCCTACCACATTCATATTGGATTGGGTTTGTTTATTACGACACTATCGCATCAGACATTGAAGGTGACATATTCGTTAGTTATTTGAATGGTAAACTTATTAACGATTTGAAAAACTCGGCAAGTAAATTAATCGCGTCCTTAAAGATGTATGTTAGTTACAGACGTTATTATTGGCATGTAGAGGAAAATGTTTTAATTGATATTTCTCTTTTTTTTTTAAATAGCAAATATGGATGTGTGTTCACTATCCCTTTTTCAGAACCCAGAAACAACGTATTTCATAGCTCTGGATTACGGCTTATCAGAGACGAGCATTTCATATTTAAAATGTGAGTACAGGTACGATTTTATAGAAATGTTTGATAGTTAACGCAAAGGTAATATAACGAGCCCCATGTTAACTTCGATGTGAATCGACCTTAAGCCTGCGAGATACACACTTTTCAATATTTCGATACATAGCCACATATTTTCCACAGATATCACCCTCTGTCGCAAGTAATCACATTTAAAATCGAGTTAACAGCACACACATCGGTTGTTCTGATACCGCAAGTGATGCGCCCCTTCGCATTATTCATTTGGCGGTAGGAATCGCTCGTCTTTTAAACACACGACGAATGTAAACTGAGAAATATTAAATGATGTCGGTAATTTACTGTCTTAAACCCAGGTTGGGTTTAAGACCAACCAAACCTTGATTGGTGGAAAGTCTAGCGGTCACACCGCTGCGATTCGAGTTGCATCTTGTGCGGATCCGAGTTGGAATTTTTCGCTTGTGGGGAACATGGCAGACGTTTCCGATAAAATATTTTTCAGTAGTATAAAATTTTTTTTTTCTGACAGGACTATTAAAACATGACCCCTCTTTTTTTTTCCTAATATGTTTACCTACGAAAAGAAAATATACCCCAAACGTGAGACGAGGATGGAACGCTACTTAAAGATATCACGCGGGCTGTAAATATTGTTTTGAAGTCCTCTAACATCGTTATAAATGTCTTTTATATACTGCTGTATTTTAAAATACGCTACTATTTTCATCAGTAAATCAGGTGACACCTGGTCGATTAGTCTATTACCGGCGAGGTCGCTCCCGGATTTTCGTACATGGGAATTGTACCGGACGATGCCACTCGTCGGCTGGTTTTCTCGGGGATATCCAGTTTCCCCCGCCCTTTCAGCCCGGTGCCGCTCCATTTCGACCTCGTTTCACCTTCATCGGCTATTAGGACCTAGTTGTTCAGAGCCGCTCACATCTCTCCACTCCACCTAGTCGATTAGCAAGTGAAAACGTATTTTGATTGTATCTCCACTGCCTAAAATGACTGCGAAAAAAATTAAAAAATAATGTAAAAAAAACGTATTGTTTTCTTGCTTTTTTTTTCGGTTAATTTCTTTGCTGTCGTATGCAATGGAAATCCAATCATAATCCGAATTAGGTTTCACCACACCATTGCCATTATACTTCGTAAACAACCATTAACAAGTGCCAGGCAGTATGTACAGTGACCCTAATAAGTGTTCGTCGTCCTGTAAGTACACGATTGAAAAGTGTTTATTAAAAATAAGTAGGTACAGACATTGTGGTAGAATTAATAATAAAAATAACTCATATTAAAAAGCAAAACAAGATAATTAACATTTTACTGAGTTTATTAACAAAACGTCTAACAACAACATAACAATTCACACTATAACCTCCAAGAAGTATTCGTCTGTGCCTTCTTGTTAGTTCAACACAGCTTTTGGCGTTAGGGTCACCTATTCTTTTAATATTCTCTTTTCAGTCTTCTTGGCATTGACTTCACCAACTTTTCAGTCGCTGCTCTTGGAATTTTTCGTCACCCTACGTGCAAAGATGCTTGTTGTAAATGGATCTTCTTATGTTTTTTCCCCAGAACTTATCACAAATTCTCGATCGGATTGATGTCCGGTGACTGAGGTAGAGTCTGCATGTAATGCGGGGTGTTATACAGCAGCCTCAACATGGTATATTATGAGCCATGTGCTTTGGGTCGTTGTCCTCAGTAAAAGTGTAGTTCCCAGTCAGGCCCATTTATTCCACACTACACTCTTGGCAAGATGGCCATTCAGAATCTGCAGATAGCCATATTGGTCCATGATACCTTCAATTGGCTGCAAGTTGCCCACACCATTCGCATTCGTGCACCCGCAAACTTGTACCGAACCACCTCCATGTTCGACAGTTGGTCAAGTTCGTTTCTTCCATGTCACTATTTTTTGTTCTCCACACTGCCACTCTCCCGTCGGACTTGAAAATGTTACATTTACTTTTGTCCATGAAGACTACCTTTTACCAAAATTCATAGTCATTTATTTTTGTTTTTACATACGCAATTCTCTTCCTTCTGTTAGTAGTTATAAAATGGGTGTTCCCCATCAGGCTAGGGGCACATGAATTTGGTGGTCGTAGCTTCGATGGGTGGGAAATGTCGGGCAACTATGCTTATAAGAGGGTTTAAACTGTACTTGTCCCTACCAACATCGGATGCGATGGCTGTGATATGAATTTGGTGACTATAGCGCCTGTGGGTGGGAAATGGTAGTCTATTATGCTTATACGAATGGCTGAGTTGTACTTCATCCTGCGGTCCTTTTCGTCTTCGGAAGTGATGCCTATGTAATGAATTTGGTGACTATAACCTCGGAGGGTGGGAAATGGTAGCCAACTATACTTATACGAGGGCTTAGGGTGTACTGACACTACCATCCTGTTCGTTGTCGATGGTAATGTCTATGTTATGAATTTGAAGACTAGTTTCGGCGGACAGGAAAATGGTGGTCAACTATGCTAATATAATGCCTTAATGTTTACTTACCTTACCAACGTGTTCTTTATCAGAGGTGATGTTTATGATATGAATTTGGTGCCTTTAACTTCGGTGGATTGGAAACGGTGGGCGACTATGCTTGTAAGTGGGTTTAGGGTGTGCTAAACTCTGCGGCTGTGTTCGTCGTCGTCGGTGATGTTTGTTATGAATTAGGTGACTATTTTAAAAGTTTGGAAATTACAGTCACCTATGCTTATAAGTGAGCCTAGGGTATACTTGACCCTGCGGTCCTATTCGTCGCTGTGGGGGGGGGGATGCCTATGTTGTGAATTTGGCGACACTATCTTAAAAGGTTCGGAAATTGCAGCCAGCTATGCTTATGAGTGGACATAGGACGTACCTGACGCGCATGCTGTGCGATGCTAGGCTCGGGTGCGTGGTTTCGCTCCGTGTCGCACAGATGGAATGACAGCACGAGACTCGTCCCTACCAGGACACCAGGTGAAAGGAGCCCACAAGGAATATGAGAAAACCATGATTGTTGCGGACGACTGTGATGAGGGAACATCCAAGATTGAGGGCTCGGAAGGCAAGAGAGGAAAGGGTGAAAATAAATGAGACCGTAAGGAATATGAGAACCCCTAAGGGATAGAACGGACAAGAGAGAGTTGGAGACAGGAATGAATGAGGGAGCATGGGAATAAAAAAGACAAGAGAAAATAAAGGAGACCGGAAGGAGTATGAGAAAACTCCAAGATAGAGCAGGCGAGAGAGAACGGTTATGGAGGGGGGGGGAGACTGGAAGGAATGATATAAGTTGCATGACAGGGCAATGAACTCGGAACATTCTTCAGACAAGTTGAATGGTGCTGGCATGGAATAACAGAGCGTGAATGTCATAGTAACTCCTGAAAACCCTCAACCCCCTCATTCCCAAAAAAGGAGTCATTAGTCACATTGTGGCGTCATCGGCGGAAATTGTGCGAGTACCAGCTGCATTGTGCAAAACAAATTTCTGGCGGGGAATGTTGCTGGTTTTGAGGGCAATTCGGGAAATTTTAGGTGTTTTTGAGGGAAAGTGGGAAGTTTTTTGGGAGGAGGGGAAGGAAAAAACTGGCCTTGTGACGTCATCCAAGATGGCGGCCGCGGCTCCGTAGTCTCCAGCCCCTGGCGGGGAAAGCCCATTTTATAACTAACTCCTGTTCACTTGTCTTTCTACAGGCTGTTCGTGAATGAAAGCCAGCTTCGAGAACGTTCCTCTCTGTATTCAACAAAACTCTATTTCCTGTTTCATTTGCGAAATCTACTTAAATTTTCGGCACACTTAGTTTTGAATTTTTTAAAAACATTTCTGACTTGTAGGCCTTTTTCCTTCTCAGTCAAGATCGGTGTAGAATTTTGGTATTTTGTTGTTTGTTTAAACCTGTGTGTAATGCTTTTCACGGTTGCGATTGGTCTGCAGATAATTTCACTTATTTCGTTACATGATTTACCAGCATTAAATTGACGCACTAAGACTCCTCTTGGTCCTCGGTCGTTTCCTTGCTTATCCAGCCCATTATTCTCTATACTTTTTACTATCCACAACCAACTGTCCTCACTGTGCCTAGTCTGTATCTGCTGCTGGCTAGCCTATGGTGTGTGTGTTACTGCCCGTGGACGAATACATATTGAAACATTGAGAACTGCTAGGTTGATACGGGATGTTTTGTTAACTCAGTAAAATGTGAAATATTTTGTTTGCTTTTTTAATATTATGATTTGTATTTACTATAAGTTCGTACCACCTCGTCTTTACCTACATGTTATTTTTAATAAATACTTTTAAATTGTGTAATTACAGTGCGACGAATACTTATTAGTGCCACTGTAAGGTACAGTGGGTTCAGGGGGCTCGTGAACACCGGGCGCCGAGGAGGTTCCGTTTAACCGACGTGGCGTGGTGGTTGCCCCGTAGGCTGCCGGAGTGGGGTTCAGCCAATAGGCGTACTTATCTGCTGCCAGCACTGCCATTCTATTGGCTGAGCGCCCGGTAAATACCGCGTTTCCCGCCGCCGGCCTTTGAGACAGTCAAGCCGCTCTTCTTTGACCGGCGCCGCCCGGCCACGCCCTAGGCGACCTAGTACGAGGCCGCGGGATGTGTCTCGCCGCACAAGGCACGTTCTCCTCTTAAGACTGTTCGCGGTTAACTGATGCAGTGTTCAAATTCCTTAGTTGACTGGCAATTTAGGGTATTTTTAATTTTGGGCGTTGTATTAGAACGCTTGGTGGCGCTACAAGTGTTCGGTTTTAGGAACTGCATTACTGAATATTTCGATGTTTCTCTGTTATGTGCGTAGTGAAAAGAAAATGGTATATTCGCGGTTTCTTCGCATTTTTTGAATCGAACCGTTGAAAAATCATTTAATGTATGACATGCTTCGTTTTATTCTTGTGTCAACATATCGGTGTGTTTTTTTTAAATGTAACCTTTATATTTTATATATAAATTATAACTATTCATTTATAACTAATATGAATAAAAACGGAGAATATAGGTATGTTGGTAATGCCTAGTTCTTATGCAAAATATTATTACACTGAGTACGCACGAATGCGATGTGTTGTGTCTTGGTGTAATTTTCTAGACTTGGTTGAGCTTTGTCTGCATGAGGCGGAAGAATATCTTGGAAGTAGAACTTTATCAGGGTTTCAGAAAAGTTAGGAGTAACCAAGAATGGACTATAGTTTAACTCGCTTCCTTCACAAAATGTATTACCTTCGCTGTTGATCGGAATTCCCATAACTTCCTTGAAAACAGGCGCGAAATAATACGCAAATAGTTGAAGATGCTTTTATGGAGTTATTTGGCAATTTAGCGCACTTCTCCATCTCAATAGTGTGTCCCCCTAAATCACCAAATATATGTGTATCTTACCTGGTCACGGGATCGAGTCGGTAACCTAAATGTCTAATTCGGACACGACACGAGTACTCGTGAAATCATGGCGTAGTGTACTTTCCTCGTTATTTTGTATCTTCCCGCCGTATGGAAAACTTAAGGGTTGGTTCACGACCAATTTCGTGTACGTAAAGTGCGTACATAGAATGTTTACATAAAAATTGTGGTCTATAGTAAATGTACTCTTATGTTCCAATCACACTCGAGTAGGGGGAGCGAATAGGTTTGAGCATGCTAGGGAGTCATTAGTGGCCTAAGTGCCATTTGAATAACCTGTAAACGGGTGTCGCAGAGAGGGATACTAATTGCCGGCATCATTTAACTTGGGAAACAGATCATCTCCCCTCTTCCCTCCTATCTGGGAGGTGTGTGACTGACGGGTTTTCCCATCCATTCTGAGGTGTGCTGTGATTGGTTGTTGCTTTTGTGTACCCTTTCGGTGGACAAAGCGCCGAAGCGACATTTGCTGGACTTTGAAAATTTTCGTGGAAGTCTGGCAGTTAGGGGCGGGGTAAGGGGGGTGTAAGGTCCGTACTTGGTTCGAGACCTGTAGAGAGTAATTAACGCGTAATTATACGCAATTGTGTAATGAGTAATTGCGTAATAAACAATTACGAGTACCGCGATTAAGTGCCGAGACTAATTACATGTACCAAGAGAGTAATTACACACTAAGTACGCATGTTCACCCATCGACTGTCGAAAACCAATGAAAAGGATGGGTGTAGGTGGTGAGGGGAGGTGCTCCTTGGTTCGAGACCCGTAGATGGTAATTAGGTGTAATATATGTAATTGCGTAATGAGTAATTGCATAATGAATAAGTGCACATACCGAGAGTAAGTACATATACCGAGAGAGCAATTACACACTAAGTACACGTCCTACCCCAACCACTGCTCACTCACAACTGAGCTGTGAATCGCTGATATGTTTTTGATATACATCCGCCATCTTGGAATGCGTAATATTGGTAAGGGAGCCGATCGCATGCCTGCAGGGAGTCCGACCGCCTCCGCTTCCGAGGGCGAACTGTACGTAACTCTCTCCATCACCGCACAGAGTGCTGGGTACGTCCGAAGCATTGTAGGGATGAAAAAAAATTCGCGGGGGGAGGGGGGATAACCGCTATATTGGTTTGTGATATTATATTAGGCAGAAATATATTTAAATAAATCCTTAGTATATTTTTTAACTTTCAACTAAACCACATCGGTCGTGTGACGCCACCTGCGTTGGCAATAGTCAGTGACAATAGAAGATACGTTGAAACTACCTAAGAATGTTAACATTGTCGTGTGCGTCGACGAGTGACTGTACGAATCATTTAAGGATCGCGCTCTGCGTACTGCAATACCCGAGGCCCGGACCCCACCACCATTTGGACCAGGCATTTGACCCACAAAGGAAAGGAATCCTGCGAAACTCCTTTCACCTTGAACAAACGCTCCTTTTTTTTCAAGGGAACAGAAAAAAAATTATCTGTCCTACAAATCAAAGACACTGCTGTGAAAACTGCGACTTTAAATAGTCCCGCGTGTATTATGCGATGTTAGCCTACGGTAAAAGTAAGACATAACTTACATTAGGCATTGTGAAAGAACTGACTTTTCGCCCGAAAGACTTTCATTTACTTCGCTCCATATGAAATAAAATACGTATACAATTATCTGCCACAACAGCTGCGGGTAGATCCTGATATTATTTCATACCTGTGGTGTGAGAATTATCCCTTACGAATACCTGCAATAACACGATATATTCGCGCGCCATTCACACACAAGAAGGGAACGTTTGGTACGTAAAATTGAAGAAATAATCAACCTCACACGAGCTTACAAAGTGCCTGACAATGTGTCTGTCACCTCAGAAACCCAACATAATTACTGCAAGTATTATTATTAAAAAAATTATTGTTGTGTGCAAACACTCTAAGTTGTTTTAAAAATGTTCTGTTCTGTCCAAGGGTTTGAAAACCCCTACGACATATCACAATCATTTATTGTCAAAGAAGTGTGTATCATACTCAGACGATGATAAGTCCACAAAACTGTTTATCCATGGTCTAATGTCACCAGATTTACAAAGCTTGTACCGCTTACAGACATACGAAGTACACAGTATTAAATGGGAATCTGGCAACGTACCTTATGGAGACAGGTACCTATATTTAAACGAAGCACTTATTCCAGAATACCTACTATAAGTCTTAGGTAAACCCTCAAAAAAAATAAATTGTAAAATCTTTATGTAACAGAGATACTGAAATACTTGATATCAGAAAATACTACTCGTGTAGTAACCTTAAAACAGTATTCTTGTAAACTACATATCTGTTAAAAAAAACCATTGTTTTGTTCTCAATGCAAAAGCGAAGCTTTGTGTGAATTAATTTATGATAACCCTTCATATTTCTGAATCAAGCTTAATAAAATAACCTGTGCGCAATACGTTTATCGATTATACTTTGTACACATAACTATGTCTGTGGTAATCTTAGTGTAAATATTGGATATCTGTTCAATCATGTTGTAAATTTTTTTTAGGTTAATTCCTGTCATCTTATATGCATTAAGGATGTAACTGAAGAATATTGTAAATCACAAATATACTTAACTAAGAAAAAAGAGTGTGTCAAACACCATAATGTTGTGTGTAGGTTATTAACAGCAAATGTATGTATAAAAAATATTACGTGTACATAATGCATCTTATTTAAATTAAAATCAATACACAAATAATAATGGTTTTATTAAGATTCGCCCAGTATGTTTCCTTGATTTCCTTTTATTAATTACTTGAAAATATATACACAACCACAGAGAACCTCTAACACACACACATAACACTTCACAGCTATAAACATTATTCAAAGCTCTCTTCCATATGAAAATACCCAAGTTTACACTACTCTATGCAAATAAACATGAAGCACTGTCTTGCAGAAATATGATTCACATGAGATAATTCCGCAGAAGTATAATGAAATGATTATAGAAGAAGAAAAAACGAATGTGTATGTATGTCATATTTAGTGTTTTAAATAACTATCTAAAAAATTGTAATAAATTTGGAATAACAGTAAAAACAGTTTACATAAAAAAAAGCTTTAAAGCTAAAAAAAAAATTCAAAAGGGTATCTACTGCATCTAAGAACAACTGCCCTCCCTCCAGCCATTATACAATAAATGCACGCATCATCGCACGTTCTCGTCAACATCGCAGGGGGAGACGAACCCTCCATTTGCGGGCCAGAGGTGGGGGTGATGGTGGAGATATAGGAATATAGACGTAAGGCAACGGTAATGGAAGGGGCGAGCGGGCCGGCGAACCCACAACTGAAGACCACCTGAAGTCAGGGCTAACAGCCCTAACTTCAGGTGGACTCCACTCTCCCTGCGATGGTGCGTCCGTTCCCTTTACCAGGGTGAGGGAATGACTATGGCGACTCGCCGTCGTCATACGGCATACTTACACGTTCGTATGTCGGTGATGAAAACGTTCTTGTGCGTTGTCCAACCTCGTGAAACACAAGAAGGCACCCAGTTCCCGCATTAGTGGAGTGCGATATTCCACGCTGTCTCCATCCCACTGAGAGGCGACATTGGTGTCTTCCGAGACAGGGGCCCGCGCAGGTGGATCGGACACGGGAAGCAGGTGAGAAGCAGTCTCTGAACAGCGGACAGCCGGGTAGCGGACAGATGGTTTGACATCCATCTGGACGGGAGCCCACGCAGATAAGTCTATAGGCCGCTCCGACTTAATCACGCAAGCACGGTGATACGGCTCCACATCCCGTCCTCGACTTAAATCCAGCGTTTCCTCCTCCTCCACCAATAGCGATGCCACACAATTCAACGCGTCAAAGTCTGAATCATCTCATTCAATGTCCAAAATGAGATTAGATAAACCCTCAAACGCCTCCATTAAGTCACTTGTAGACATGGTTAAAATCTAGACAATCACCACAGACAAATACAAAAGATGGTGGTGGGGACAATGGTTCACCTCATATAACTTTTCAAGCTATACCTGTGTTGAGAGGCGACCCCGTGTCAGCCCCATGCAAAAACATTTTTTTTACTTCGGAATGCTACCCTTAAGAACAGCATCACAAAAAAAAATTTGAGGCGATTCCATCACAACCATTCCTCGACCCGACTGCGCGCTCAGACAGGGAGAAACAGAGGAGATCGATTTTTCAAATTTCAAACGCTTACTTCTTCTGTTACTTACCCACGAACCATGAGCTTCCGTGAACCCTTTCCATCTATCCAATGATCTATTATTTTCCCGTTTAATAATTTTTTCAATTAAATACTTATGTGGCGAACTTTCTGCAATTCATAAGCATAAAAACCGCATCTGACTGGTTCACCAAAGTACGATTCGAGGTAATATACTCTAGGATAAGAGTGTTTCACAGAAATAACCTTAAATCTTTCATAAGATCAATTAACCTCATTTTTTCCCCTCAAAAACACCTTTTAATTTCGACACACGAACATAATCGCCAACTTTAAATTCATTTTCCGCTCATCTCAAACCTTGAGATTGTTATATACAGATTTTAACAAACTGATGTTTTTCACATTAATAGGTGCTGTTTTCATCGTTCTGTGATACCTTGAATTATAGAACGTCTTTACTTCAGGCTGAATATTTACCCAAGTGCGAGTTCCATTCGACGTGGAATATTTACTTAACTGCTTTAAAGTTCTGTTAAAACGTTCCACTACCTAAGCCTTCTTTTACTGATTTTTTTAAATAATTTTTTTTAGTAATTTCTGGAAAACCATGCATTCTAAGTCAAAAACGCTTCTAAAATGTTTTTAATTTGATTTTTGACCCTTATGTTTGGATATATCGAAATTTTACTTTTCATTTCAAATAAAAAAACACACAGACTATCCTCAATTATGCATGGATCGATAAATACATATATTTATTAAATTTTGGTTCTTATATCTGTGTGCGTGCGTGCGTGCATGTGTGCATGTAAGGTTGGCCGAGATGCCGGCGTCCCGAATCCAAACAGTTTTGCATTGACAAAAACGTTCAGGACTACTATTTTTTCTTTCAAGCATTTACAATGTAATTTTTAGTGCCCTCAGACATATTTATTGGTAAGTTTGTAAAAATACCTATTGATTATAAGGTATGCAACTTACATGAAGTTTTTTACAATCACGTTGAAATAGTTTTTGGCACTACACGAGTCCATACCTAAGCTGCTTGGCAACATATTTTGAGATCCTTCAGTCATATGTATTCCTAAGAAATCCAGTGTGTCATGGGGAGGGGGGGGTGTAGACACATCCAATAGCTGTTTCTAATATCACAGTTGGATTCGCCTTTAAAGTACACGCCTGTAGATATGTAGCACATATATTAAGTGTCTAAGTTTTAAAACTTTAAAGAGAAGTATAAAAAATTTTTATTTATAAATATATTGGTACCTAAAATCGTGTTCGAACAAATGACTGAATACCAGGTGTTGCAAGTAGGGTGTAGTCTAGTATATTTCAAACCATACGAAGGTGTGTTGCAGACACAAGTATGCAATGATATTGAACATTGGTGTTGTACCTATGATTCATAGCAAGGCGTTAGGTTTGGCGAAGGAATAAAATGCAACAACCTTGAGTGTACTGTGCGGTACACGAGACCCGACAGCGATTTACCGTGTTCACTACAAGACAACTATAGCAAGTTTTAACGAAGAGATTGCGGAAGTACGTGGCAACTGAAAAACCACCTACGAACTTGCCCGCCCCCGACTCATCCATTGGAAGGAAGTGTGTGACGGGGATATTCACACATTTATTTACCAACAAGGTAATCTCTCATTTCCGTCTGTGTGTAATACTTGGGAATGTGAAGTTGTCAACTCTCATCCCGATAAATTTCGCTTCCACCCACTTCCTGCGGTAAGAATGAAGTTTCATCCGAACGCCAAGTACTCTCTCATCGAACACGGTTTGTATTCTGCGAGATATCAATTACATCTTTCATTTTACACATTTCAGGAAATGCCGAGGACAATATTCATTTTTCATGTATATACGGCCCTGGTTTCGGGTTAACAAGCAATAAGTCGTGTATAATCGAGCTTAGTGTAACCAATTGTGATAGTTCAAAAATGTTATTTTAATTTCCGTATATGTCTTTCGGAATGTGAAATTTAAAGGTGAACACATCTTAAAGTGTTGAAAGAGAAAGTTTTGAACATAATATTTACATATATCAGCTATTGCAATACTTTGATCATTGTAATGCAGGTGTTCTTGAGTCAGTAAATGAGTTTGGGTACATATTAGTTACAGGTTGTGTATCGTCAAAATGTTTTGTGCATAGTTTTTATTGCAAGCAAAGTTCACCCCACAAACTTTTCTTGCTCGCAGTATAGGATTTTTTTAATAACTAAGCTAGAGGAAAGTGGTGATGCGAACTCAATTTCTCATGTATGTATTGAAAAACCTAAATGCAAAATCAATATTACCAAATTCTTTAGACGCTTGTTTCATTGTAAAATGTTTAATTGTTTGAGAAGAAACTAGCAAGTACTTTTATCAGTCGTAAGTTGACGTTCATACCGTCAACAGTGAGAGACAAAATGGCAAATTTTCATCCCAGCAACCCGTATGTTACCATTATCTGAGTAAATCGACTGTTTAGTATGCGTATTCGATCAATTGTTTTCTGAAAGTGCGACTCCCTTTTTCACTTCCGAATACGCATTTTCCATTATCGAATGAAAAGTCGCAAGAGTTAATTTAATGTTTCGACATAAACACATGTCCTATACATTACATGAAACCAAATACCTCGCTACCTGCACATGTTGAAGTTTATTCTCTCTTCTTGGAAACATACCCAGACCTGGTTCGAAATATAGTGTTGCATGCTCCAGAATGTAGTAAAGACGTTTGTACGCAAACGTATAATGAAAAAGCTAAACTGACTCGAAGGAAACGCAAACATTGCGAGACGTTAACGTCTCAGGAACAAGATATTCACGGGATTGTAAACCCGTGTATTAAAACAATATTTACTGAAATTGTAAATAGTCTGTAAACTTTTGAATGTATAACCAAAGTAGTGTGCACTGTTTGACGTTGCACTTTTGTCATATACTTTTGACATACACTTTTGACAAAGTGTAACAGATACATGTGTTGTATTTTTTTATGTAACATAATAAATAGACTGAAACCTTGATTGTGTTTTTTATTACTTAAGGTCTCTTTCCCCGTGCATGCCAATGAAAAGTGTGATAACACATATAACTGTAAAATTAGTAACTTAATGTTACCTTAAAAAAAAATAGTAACCTGATGTGTTTCACACGTAATGTTAACATACGAAACTAGTAACGTATTGCTAGAAATTAAACTTATAAACTAACTGGAAGCTACATTCCATGTATGTTGGGAAAGAATTGTTCATCCTAACTTTCTAATTTGGAAATACACCTCCCTCCTTAACGAGACACCGTTCGCTGGAAGGTGAGCTACTACATTCATCCTAAAACACACCTGCGGGGTCCGCCTTCTCGCGTGAACAAAAAAATGAAGGGAGCCCCTGCGTCTTTGCCTAAAAATGTGACGCTACCTGACCTCCTTCCATCGCGTGTTTTCTAAACTGCGGGGCTGTTTTTGTCCCAAAGGCGGAGTGATCACGTGTAATTTTTTTGTAACCCTCACTCGATGTGTTTTTTTTTTTTAACCGCCACCACCACCACCACCGCACGCACGTCTGAAGTGAGTCACAACGCCTTTCAGTGAAAATTAGTTTACTTTTGTCCTAGCTAGAAGAGGGAGGAAGTAGGGTGAAACGCAGATTCTCTCTCAGTCGTTCAACTCTCGAAGCGAGAGCATCTCTCCGCGCTGCTTCTACTAAAATATCACCGGTTGCTATTGACTACTTCTGGCGGGGTGTCGTGAGAGTACGAGGGGTCTACAAACTTCGGTGTTTGCATCGCGCTGTTGCTTTTACGGTTCCGTAGGGTTCTGCGTTGAAGATTGAACACTTTTAAATGTAAGTAATTTTTTTATTTACTACTTCTTTAATGTATTTCTTTTTTTTCGTTAATGTTAGCTACTTTTTAAATCTAAGTATAGTTCATTCACATGTTGGGGACGCTCCGGTAGCGTAGTTGGAGCGTCCCTGGTAGGGCTTAGAGTCCCCTTCAGAGCAAATGTTCAGATACTGTAATTGGAGAACCACATAGTGTTTATAACATGGCTCTTAGGTGATAGATACATATATTTTGTGTTTTATTTGTATTTTTTTCTGGCATATTTACAACGTTATATGTAACTATATATATATATATATATATCTAATTTTTTTTTTTCAGATCGGCTATTTCCAGGACGGTTTAGTGGCGATTATTTGTGAGTAGGAAATTTGGAAGGCCGTTCAGTTAAATGTTCTCGCTTTACCATTGAATCAGAGAATCATTCACGTTCTGATTCGTCGGTCGTTGTAGGTTTACCTCGGGATTTGACTTATGCAACCTTAGATACAGTGTTCGGCAGAAGACTAGTGGATGCTCGATTACATAACGATCGGGTTGAAACAGACGCGGATATTTCTTTTCTTCGCCAGATGCAAGGCATTCTTTCTGGCCATTAGTGTAACAGTACACCGACCTTTCAAAATTTACGTCTCCATGGTTGACAAATTAGTTGTGTTAACAAAGTGGGTTGCAGACATATACATCACAACTGTTCCAATGAAGCCATTGGCAATAGCTTACAGGGCTAGACTTGTGGCTCAAACAAGTTGTCATATTTGCAATAAGCCACTCGGCAAAGTCTTTGTGAACGACCATGATGGGCGCAATCAGAGGCCGTGCACATAATCAATGCTACTTATTGTTCAGGCTGAAAAAGAATCAACTTGTCGCTGTATTTAATAATCTACATAATGATACCCACTTTTTAATGAAACTATTAGCTTCCCGACACATCACACAGCCAGATGGAAGCGTGGTAATCGAAAATCCGGGCGATATTAAGGTGACTGGAACCATCTTGGAAAGTTATAAATGCATCACAAAACATATTCCCCATGGCAAAAACTCGCAGGGAGGTACGCGAGCTGTGCAATTACGTTTCATTGACTCTTTCAATTTCATGAACGCGTCGCTGGAAACATTAGCTGATATTTATCTTCTGCACATATGGTTATCACCCGGTCGCAGTTTCAAGACAACACCCAATTTGAATTGGCACAAAGAAAGGCGAGTATTTTCTTATGACCTTGTTAAGTCTATTGACAGTCTGAACTGTACCTCACTCCCAGGATGCTTTTCATAATGTAATGAAAGGAGAGGGCATAATCGATGAGGAATACGCTCAAGTTTAATCCGCATGGAATGTGAGTACGCAGTATAGTACTTACGTGTGGAAACGTGTTTGTTTGCAGACATTTTTGAGAACCTGAGGACTGTGTGTTTTACAGAATACGGTCTGGACCTCGCAATGTATGTCACGGCTCCTTCCCCTTTCTTGGGACACACTTTTATTATTAACTGGTGTGTGGCTAGAGCTGTTAACGGATGTGGACACGTATCTCTTTATAGAACGCAGGGTCAGGGGTGGCATTACCCAGGTATCCAGAAGGCACGCACAAGCTAACAATATTTACATGGGTGATAAGTACGACCCCAGTGTGGCATCGAAATATATTTGTTATTTCGACGTAAATTGATTGTACAGCCACACGATGAAGTGCAAGTTACCTGTTGGTAGTTTCAAGTGGGTTCAGGCAAACAAATTTTCAACGTGGGATTTTGCCAATATAGATAATGCTGGGGATACTAGTTTTTTTTTTCGCGGAAGTTGATATGTCTTTTCCGGTTGAATATCACGATGTCCTATCTGATCTGCCTCTTGCTCCAGTCATAGCCATACCGCCGAACGGCAAGACTGAAAAATTACTTTGGACACCCGCGCCGCGGAAGAATTATGTTGTACACGGGGGAAACACTGACGCACTATTAGATGTATGGAGGCATACTCGACTCAGTTAGGGATATCAGAGTCGTATCGAGGTATGATATGATTATGGGGCAGCAGAATTGATTGGGTGTCTGACATTCAAGGTAAGGCAGATACTAGATGAGAATTTGGTCTTAATTGAAATGGCTAAGGTATCTGTTACGTTTAACAGGCCTTTGTATAACTGTGTTGCTGTTCTCGATTTGTCAAAATTGTTTTTTGTACGAGTTTCACTACAATTACATGAAAATAATTCCTCTACCAGCCTTGCACCTGCTATATTGCGATACCGATAGCCTCCTATATCAAGTAGACTGTCACGATGTCTACAAGGCTATTTCCCCAAATTTGACTACGCGGTTTAACACGTCCAATTATGCGCCAAATTATCAACAAAAGTTCCCCTTTGTGAACAAAAGTGTTACAGGAGTTATGAAGGATGAATGTGCTGGCTGCATCACACACTTTGTGGGTTTACGTCCTAAACTTTACACATATGCTGTTTGGAATTACCAGTGTATGAATAAAGCTAAGGGTGTAAAAGCTAACGTGTTGCAGTGACTCCTGTACGAGGATTATTTGGATTACCTTATGCGAAATTCACTTGTTTTGGGGACCCAATATCATTTCCGTTCGCGTATCCACGATATCTTCACCGAACGTATTACCAAGGCTGCCTTGTCTAGTGACGACTACAAGCACTACATAGTCTGATAATGTGACTTTAACCTTGGGGCCATTACAGAATTCCGCCGTAAATTAACCTGCTCAGCAATGTCGTCTCTTAGCATCCATTAAATACAGTCTGCCATCCACATAATCAGCTAAACATCCGCCTGCCACTCTACATCTGTCTGCCCAAGACGCGGGGTCGTGTCCGCAGCGCCAGCTAAACGCCATCTACTAGCTCAAAAGAAACTCCATGAACGAGTCCGTCACGGTGCGAGTTCAGTTTACTGGCTCGCCACATGTCTGATTGCGTGGGTTGAGTTACCGCGTCGCCTGTCATCCAATCCAACGTGCGAGTGCATGCTGCTACTTGCCGCCTGTCTACCACACCATCAACCTGCTGCCAGTTCAACACGAGTATAGTGTGCTAACTCGCCACCTATCTACCATACCGTCTGCCTGTGTGTTAACAAAATGTGAAGAATTTGAGTTAAAGAAGAAGAAAAAGTGTTGCTAGGAAGATATGTTCATAGAATGTTTAGATGAAGGGGAGAAAAACTTAGTATGGAAGTTGTGTAAATATTTCAGAATTTTTTTGTAAATATAAATTAACTGTTTTATTTTTAGAAGAACAAGAAAAAAAAACATTCGTTACAAGGAAGTGTTAACGTGGTTTTTGGCGTGTGTGTGTTTTTTTTTTTACCACTGAGCTCCAAAACGGCTGAACGGATTTGGATGAAATTCGGTATGTAGGTACTTGAGGTCCTGGAATAGGACATATGATATTGTTTATCCCGGAAAATTGTACGGTTCCTGTGGAATAACAACAAAACGTAATTCTGCAACGGCTGGGAACGTGACCGAAATATTTTTTTCCTCTGGTGTCAAAGTTTATCAGGCCGCCCAAGGACCTCTGAAATGGCTTAATGACTGCTATCAATCGATAACACCGGGACCTAATATTTAACGTGCCCTCCGAAGCCCGGAAGCGCTCAGATGTTATGCCACTAAACGGTCACCCATCCAAATGTGTGCCGCTGGGAAAGTTGCTTAACTTTGGTGATCGATTAAGATCTCTCAGCCAAGCGCAAAAAGTAGTACCTAGGTACACTTATTTCTAAAGTTACAACTTAATGAATGAAACTCACGTTTTGATTTTCATAGATCGACGCTGGAAAGCGAAAATGTAGTAACTACACGATAGTTGCCACATATACACTCCAAAAAACAATACCTTACTTCTTGGCTATCGGGTAAAATATATTTCCTTCCTTTTGGGTTGCCGTAATCAGTTAAAAAACTAGGCCAACATAGTATAATAATTTTATAATTCTGTTTTCACATATATTAATTGTCTTTTCCCAATTTATTTTTTAGTGTATCACTGTAAAACTCAATTGTACCCGGACGAAGCCGGGCCGGTTCGCTAGTAGTAAATGTTTATGTAAAGCTATTACTAATTGTTATTATTTACCCTTACTTCAAAGTGTATATTTGGGGATAAACGTTTGTTGCAACAGGGTGAGTACACGTAGCTTGTTAAACAGTTATCCGAGAAAAGCGTCCGACATTTACACATTACAGAGAACAAAAAGTGTTGGATATACATACTAAATTTAAGAAAGGGTACTATAATTAACAGGGCGTTACACGTAGATTGATAAACAGTTGCGTGAGAAAAGCGTAGCTGATACATACATTAAGAACAAAAAGTGATGGAAATATTAAAAGTACAGCTTTGCTTTTACCGGTAGTGATTTAAAATATATATAGTTTACCGTTTGTGAGGAATGTAATTCGGTGATGGTAGGTATTTCAGTCAGCATGCATTCTAAATTATGTGTTTGATGTAAACCTATGTGAGGTATCATAGCGTTAGAATGGCTTGGGTAGGGACAGGGAACATTCACTTTCTGAATGGGGCGGTCGTCCGATCTCTCGCTGTCTACCTGCAGAGGCGTGGTGATCTTTCCTGCGGAAGGGCGGGCGAGTTTATGATACACAGCGCTCCCTGCGGTGAGGAACTGAGTTACGCTCAATTCGCCCTTGGAGGCGGCCCGACTCCCTGCAGGCATGCGCTCGGCTCTCTTACCTATATTACACATTCCAAGATGGCGGATGTATATCACAAACATTAGCGATTCACAGCTCAGTTGCGAGTGAGCAGTGGTCGGCATAGAACGTGTACTTAGTGTCTAATTACTTTCTCTGTATATGTACTTACTCTAGTTGTGTGCACTTATTCATTATGCAATATGTCTAATTACACCTAATTACCCTCTACGGGTCTCGAACTAAGGACTGACCCTACGCCCACCTTTCCCCACCCCCTTAGGCCCCAGACTTCTTCGAAAAATTTCGAAGGTCCACAAATGTCGCTTGGGCTCTTTGTCAACCGAAAGGGTGCCAATCACAACATGCCTCAGAAGGGGTGGGAGAACCCGTCAGCCAACCACAACACGCCTCTTAGAGGGGAGGGGGGATGATCCGTTTTCCGGGTTAAAGGGTGCCGGCAATTAGTATCCCTCTCTGACACCCATTTACAGGTGTTTGAAATGGCACCTAGGCCACTAATGACGCCATTGCATGCTTAAACCTATTCGCTCCCCTNACCCATTTACAGGTGTTTGAAATGGCACCTAGGCCACTAATGACGCCATTGCATGCTTAAACCTATTCGCTCCCCTTACTCACACAACTTGAATTCAACTTGATTTTGCAGTGAAAAAGTGATTGAGTAAATGACGTAGTTCGCATAATTTTTTTAACTTACAAAGAATAATAAAAATGCAAGTTTTCTTTCTAGCTGAAATCTTTAGGTAATTTCCTTTAACCTTGGTTACTCCTGCAACCATATTNTAAAAATGCAAGTTTTCTTTCTAGCTGAAATCTTTAGGTAATTTCCTTTAACCTTGGTTACTCCTGCAACCATATTAGCCGCGAAGGCCTTGTGCAACCAACACGAAATAAAATATTGCTATTCCGTACACGTTTACACATGGATGATGCTTCCCACACGACACGTAGACCTACACGTCACTGAACAGTTTCTTAGAGATTACCTACTTTCACACGTATACGTTCATTACGTAAATGCGTTTCATTGTGAACCCAGCCTTACATTGCCTTGGACCGGGTCACTTTATGCATCGATAAAGTATACAAATTTGATATTGTTGAGAACGTAAGTATGATACTGATGTGCCAGTATACCTACTCCTTGATTGCGTACAACAGACGTAACGAAAATAAATTGTCCATGAATTTAAATGCCACTCTTTACAAGTCTTCTATATCACTGCCAACTTTATTAGGAAAATACTAGTCTCTGTTTATGTTAAAATATATGCACTTGGGCGCAAGTGCATTTTTTTTTNGCCAACTTTATTAGGAAAATACTAGTCTCTGTTTATGTTAAAATATATGCACTTGGGCGCAAGTGCATTTTTTTTTTCAAAGGCTAATTTCAAACGTGCGTAGTTAACTGCCATTAGCAAACCATCTATAGCTGTCGCCGATTGNTTTTTTTTTCAAAGGCTAATTTCAAACGTGCGTAGTTAACTGCCATTAGCAAACCATCTATAGCTGTCGCCGATTGGAAAACTGATTGGATATTTTAACAACAGATAATGCTAACCACAATCTATTTTTTTTCTTTGGAGTTTAATGGCAGGGTGAGATAGGATAGTATTTACAATTTAATTGCACATACTGACTGTAAAATAGAAGTAAGCGGAGATAATACCAAGATTTTTCTTTGGGTGTTTTTAAGTGAGGAAGATTTTATATATAATAACATGGTTGTAATGGTTGGTTATATATATTTTTTACTAAATATATTTAGCCAGTAACTAATTTAATCGGTGCTTATGCACTAGGCAATTGTGTTCCTAAAAAAAGTAACTGATAATTACAAATGTGCTATTTATCTTTAGGATATCATGTTGTGACACTTCTTTGCATCACATTTCAAAGNTTTTTTTTTTTTTTTTTTTTTTTTTTTTTTTTTTTTTTTTTTTTTTTTTTTTTTTTTGTTCTTGCAAGACGAATATTCACAAGCACACAAGAAACATCTTCGATCCCTGTCTGGTTCGTAAAATACTTACTGACAAGTATCCAGTACTTCTCAGACTAAACTAAGTGTTAGGAATTATCTGTCGAACAAATTTTTTGGGCGGAGACAAAAAAGTGGAAGTACAGGTTTCTCTAGGGACTAAGGTACGCCACAACTGCTGCAATAGAGCAACGATCTATCAAATGTGCCCCTCCTCTTGTTGCAATAACACACTGTGGAGGACGGACGGAGTAATATTTCTGGACGAATCAAATCGTGTCGGTTGGTAAATATGCCCAATGTGTTTTGTTAGATACTGTGCGAGTGCGACAAAAAAATGCAGATTACCGTTAGTTGCGTCTGAAATTATTTTACTAAGGTAAAAAATTACCACATCCGATCATGATGGACAATGCCCCTCCCCATGCTCACTGAAATGCGGTAGACGAAGACCAGTTGAAGGGCAGGTTTGCCCTCTGTCTTTGATTTACGTATATTTCTCCATGACGTAATTTCCGAATCCAAGCTTGTCAAGGGACAGGGAACATCTTAACAGTTATTTTGAAATAGGATTTCAGTTTATCCTGTTACTCGTTCACGTCTGTAACCGTAATCGAAGGTTCCTTCATTATTTCATAATTTCTGTCCCGCGTGGGAAAAAACGGATATAATATTGAAACGGTACCAAGTTGAAAACAATTTTTTTACTTGTCCTGTGTGTTATGTCGAGCTTTGATTTTTTAATACCCGGGTATAGTGTTTTGTTACAAAGATTTATAAAAAAAATCCAAGATGGAAAGGTTACTACCAACTTAAGGGACCCGCCTACCTGGCGCTGTTTCTCGTATTAGAGGTCGGCAAGCGCGGGAGCGATAAGGATAAAGTCATGCGCCACGCGCAGAGCGTGCAGTGTTCTCGTCGTGATGCGTGTACGTATGGGACTTCACGTGGCGACCCTATAATTTTATTGGTGGGAAGTCTGTAGCGAAGTTCAGTAAGCGTCATTCCGTCCTCGTATCTGATGTGTTTTCTTTTCATAGGTGAACATAAAAAAAACGCTTTTTATAACTTTTAAAAATATGTTTCAAACGGCTGCAACACAGCCAAGTGCTAAGCAGGCACCTTAATTGCGCGATGCCGGTTGGCTGAATTCTTCGACGAGTCGGGGTAAAGGCATGGGATGGGAACTCCAGTGGATCCGCCTTCTTCGCTGCACGAACGTGATGCATGCCGTATCGATCACGGCAGCCGAGAGGCCGCTTGTAAAGCACGCGTAGTTGGGCGCGAAAAGTCGTGTCGGTCCAACACCTGGGATCAATCTGAAAGCCAGTCTCACCCTTACGTGCCTGCTGCCACGCTCTGGGGACGGACCACTGTGCTTAGGGTTACCAGACACTCGGGATGAACATTTGCCCAAGCACAAATAATTTTAGATAAAACAACGTTAAACTGCATATTTTGATTCAGAATTTACATAAATTGGCAGCACCATATACATTCATATAAAATCGTTCATCACCAAAACTTTGAAGATCCAAAAAAGGCATACAACAATTTAAGAATTGTAACACAATAAATTACAAACGTAAAAATATTACATAAGCTCCTCACTCACAGTTGACGTTATTAAACGTACATTAAATAGTTGAATACAATTACAAACAATATTTTGAAGTAGTTCAAATACGAATAAAGTTGACTAGAGATTATTAATGGAGCATTTAAGTAGTCCAGTAAAGCCTTCTTTATTAAAAATCTGTAATAAAATTCGCATTAAAATAGAATATTGATGGAGGCAGTCCAAAGACCCATAAAAGCTCCAATCGATTAAAAAAAAGACAGCCACGTTTAAAAGGTAACGTATTTACGCTCAATGCGTGAGTCTTGGACACGCAGCAAAAACTATTAAACTTTAAGGTAAATTTGGTTAGCAGACAACACTAAACACTAAATGTTAAAACAAACTGAAGCATGCAGCAAAGCTAGAATTTAGTTGAACCAAAACCAAATTTAGGCAGGCGACCAAAACCACAATTTAGAAAAAGACTAACTCACTGCATACCCAACACTACACAAAGTTACGCCATGCAATTATTTAAAAAACTCAGACCCAAAAGACGGCTTCACACGCAACGATAAAAGTTACAAGTGCCTCATATACACCCACGTCCCAAGGACGGATAAATTGACAATTTGTGGCATATTGCAAATCTTCTCGCAGCTCCAGCAGGCGTCGACTCGACGAGGAATAGTCTTAGGCTAGGCGTAGAATAAGAATAAGGCCGGCACAGATTTTTTTTCTAACTTACTCTAAAACTAAGTGTTATGTGAGCCCGCGGTAGGGATGGGAGTTTATTGCGTCTCAGGGCTAAGCCCCATACGCCTACAAGGAAAGGAAAATCATGCAAGGAGAATGCATCGCGGCAAAGAGGGATTGGGCTGCCATTGCCAGATTTTGGCCCCGAGAACCTGCCTAAGTGTACTTATAGCTAAACTATTATACTTAGAAGAGAAAGGGAGAAACCGGCATAGTTTATCAGATTTAACAGAAAATTCTACAGGAGACAGATGGGTAGGTATCATGCTCTTTATTAGTAGATATGGAAAAAGCTAGTAGAGAGGGGGCGGGTCATCTTTCATTTGTTTGGCGCTGGTTTAACCAAAGTAATGCTAGCACATCACTCGGGCGAGGGGAGTAGCGCTATTAGCCCCCCCCCCGAACCCGAATCCGCAGTGGATCCTGAAAACTGAAATGAAAAATAGAATTAGGTGACGGTGAGTGCCAGAAGTCTAGCACAAACAGACTTTTTTTTCTAATCCTTCACAAGATGGTAATTGACCTGAAAGAAAAGATTAATCTTAATGTAATTAAAGGCTAAGTCCACGAGGACTGTACAAGTAACTGTAAGTCAGTGAGACTTACAGGTTGTCTAATGTTAATTATTAAACTAAGATAATATATTATATGCAGTCTGTAGCCATCGGTAGGATTACTCCCGTATGTCTGACTGAAGGTCAGATATACAGACATACAGCTGCTAATTAATTAACTATAATGAATATATATATACACACATGTATACATATCTTATATCCATTGATAGGATTACAAGTATGTCTAAGACTAAGCAGGCCTGCACAGAGTGTGCAACGACTTAAATTAACTAGCCCACTTTACCAAAAAAATGATGCACAAGGAGGGGAAAACAAGAGGGGAAATCAGGGAAGGAAGCAGGAGGGGAGCCGAGTCGAGCATAGAGAAAGCCACCTCGGAGAGTTGAAATACCAAAGACGAAGGCGCGACCGGCGCTGGCGTCGCAAACAAAAGGACATTTACTCCGAAAAAGGACATTTCTGTTGAAAGGAGGCAATGCAATTTTATTGGCGCAGCAAATGATTTATTCTAGAGAACTTACATTTTTTCGCATGTAGCTTAATATAAATAGCAATAAAACATTGTTTATTCAAGTCATTAGTATTTCAAGCAAACAGTTTTCAGAAGGTTAATTGTTAACATAAAATTATGTTTCCATTATGAGCGTAAAATATGTGAGCAGAGTACCAGAAAAATATAATTTTTTCTCTTAAAGTTGTTTTACACAATATATTTTAATACACACACAATACTGCACAATAAAAATTAACCTAAATTAGAAATTTATAAATAAATGCAAACTTAGTTTATATGGTTTATCAAAGAACTTGAATTTTTTTTCATATCATTAACCAAGTGAACGTAAATAACTGGAGACATGCACTTGTCACATTTGCGATAAAACGAATTTTTACGCGAATTTCCGGTTTTCAACATGTGAAACAAATTTTTCACTTTTTGAAAAGTACCGCGAATTCGCTTCTAGACACGGAGATGCCGCGAAACTAACATTACCTTAGCACGCTATAATCGATTATTTGAACTTTCTTACGATTAGTCAGAACAGCTAACACGGCAGATTATAGAGTGGTGAGAGTGGTGATAAACGTGATATTATTCTAATGTAATGTGTGTTTATTTCTCATGCAAAAAAGATGCCGAAACCACACGTTACATCTAAACAGCGGGAACACTGTATTTTGACGTGTCTATTAGTTGGGAAAGAAAAGACGCATACACATACGTCTGGCAGAGCAACAAGCTGGAAGTGCAGCCAAACGACAAGCATCCATTGTCATCTTTTCGTGACCCGAAAAGCAAAGAAGGTCGTGCGGCTGAATTTATTAGACACACAGCAGCAGCTTTTGTGAAGGCAAGCATACCTTTAGAGAAGGTGGGTAGAATTTAATTGTATGAAATACTACTTTACAATTAAAAACAATTTTCTGGGACGGAACTGATGCACGTTTGTAAACATTCCGCCATCTTGTGTGAAGTAAAGTTATGGCGCGACGCTTTTCCAACTGTTACAGAATCATGGCTTTATCATTATTTGCCGTACTTGTGTATCGCCCGCATATTTTTTCTCGGAAATGAATTTGAAAAGAAGGGATGATTGTACAAGGAGATTAAGGTTTTGGAGAAAAATACAGGCCTTAAAATAATTGAGGTCGTCGACGAGCGCATGGTGTCAGCCACGGCGTTTGTACAATCAAAGCAAATAACGGGGGCGGAGTGAAGTGAAGTGAAGTGGGNGGGGGGAGTGGAGTGGAGTGGAGTGGAGTGGAGTGGAGTGGAGTGGAGTGGGTGGCTTTCAGGCTGGTCCACAAGCGCGCAGCCGGCTTGGTGGACAAGCAGTCCATATTCAAAGCTCTTTTGGTAAAGTAGTACATATTTTCCATAGCTAAGTAACTTTTCCAAACAGTGAACTTAATAACAATTTAAAAATATTACATGTTTACCTTATTTTTGCATATTTACGCCAATGGCGTGATATACCGTGAAATAAGAGGTCCTTTCGTGTTTAAATATCTCGTCTATTTGTATCGCACGCAGACCTTACCCAATGAATGACACGTTTCCGGTCGTGTTGATCGCCCAGCAGGCAAAGGCGCCTGCCGCGGCAGAAGGTAGAGCATGTTGCGGGGTGGCAAAACGGCCTAAATAATTATTTAATGGGATTATTTCCAAGGTGCCGTCTTCCTCCCTTCAAAATAAAATTTGTGGCGTTTATTAAGTATAAATACAGTATGGCTCTTGTCATTATTTAGTATTGTAACACCCACATAGCTTGTGTAACACAACTGTACACTAAAATACAAGTTTTAAGAACTGAACATGTGTGAACAAATTTTTCCCCTGGGATGATATTCAAAATGCGAGTTGCCGGTGTTGCATGGGGGCGGGTGGTACACGGGTAAATATGGGGTTTCTATGTACATAATGCAGAAGAGGGTAAAATTCCCCGGTTTCGCTCCCTTCAGTTCGAATACGGGTTATCATAAATTGAGCGAGTAGACGGCCACCTGTAATGTTTTTCCCTTATTTTATGTTACATATTAACCTGAGTCGTTAGACCTACCATAAATCAAATTTAAAAATAAAATCTCGCGAATCGGGTACTTAAAGTTAAGTGTGTTCATTGTTTATGATGAGGTTTAATGAATAAAGGCCTTTTAATAAACGAAATGTTTTATTATACTTTAACAGCAAAACTGATACAACAATGTTGACCGTTATATATTTATCAACTAGAAAAAACAAAACACTACACAGTGTTGCCAACAACTTAAAACTGAAGTTACCAAATAATAATTATTACATTGCCATATTTTAACAGTTTATAACACTCATTCCTTCTGAAAAACTCTGTCTAAAATATGAAAATAAGTTACAATGCTGAAATCGTCACTCCAGACTTCAAATTCACTTCCCAGAGTATCGTATTACCATTTACATTAATTTTAACGATCGCCGCGAAATCGGATCTTTATGTTCCGTTCAAAAATTCGTTAGCCTACAGTCGTGTAGTCTGTAGGTGGATACATTGTAATCAGCTTTTGCTTTAGAGAAAATTTTGTATGTTTCCAAGTAATGAAACACTGAATTGTACGAAAGTTCATCTGTGGTTCTTAATCAGTTTCTCACATGAAGTGTGGTGCGACATCCCTTTCTTCTGTGTACGCAGGGAACTTAGCGAAATTTGTATTTAAAAAAAAAATTGACTAGTTCTACAGCATTATTTACCAACACCCTTCACCAAATGCAATTAGAATACCAAGTGGGTGTTTTGCACGTATGCGATGGTTTTCCTCTGCACGACTCATCGCGTACAAATAACTGGTTGGGTACGAAACAAGTGACGAACTCCATTAGATACTGAACCAAGACTGAGTAAAGTGTACGGCCTAAAAGTAGTTTTCTTTACACAGCACAATCGGGGTAAAGCAGGTCTGGCGGGTGGCTCCAACAGGCCCTTCTGAGTGGACGCATGCTGTTCGTGTTTTATCGGCGAATTCGCGTGATATGTTTTTGTTTTCCCGTGGTACCGTTTTGTTCCTCCCAAGGTGACTTAAGCTTTAAACGACTTACGTAAACTAGTACTGCAATTGTGCGGGCACTCGAGATATTAAAAAAATTATTACGAGAGCGTCCTTAACTTAGTCAGCGATTCGCTTGTAGCACTTGATGCACGTGACCGAATCACGAACGAAATTGTCTCTGTAAAAGAAAGTGTATCCTACTTTCAAGAAGTTGCTCCTCTCCCCTTCCCCTCTCTAAGCGTTCGCCAATGCCATTGTCACGAAAATGGAAAAAGGTATGACCGGAGGTGAAGCCTCATTTTGAAAGTTAAGTAGTAAAACATGAGTGGTGAGTATTAACTTATAAATTGTTGTTAAAATAGTGATATTAACAGATGTCGCAAATCCTGCGATATAAGTTTACTTCAAATCGTAGGCAGCTGTTTGTAAACGCTAAGTCGTCAGCATGATCCATGCTCTGAAGGCCACGAAGTCGATCGCAGGTGGTGGTGGCGGTTTTGACTGTGTGTTCTTCCGACTCTGCTCCAAGCGAATGTGTGCGCCTTTCCACCGTGGCGAGGTCGTGACGACCAGTGCGTTTTGATACAGGTGAGCCGTTAAGTTTTCGTGGCCCTCGTACATGTTAACGCTGGTACGTGTTAAACTGAAAGTTTCATGTCGACTGGAAACGTTCGTAATGATTTTAATTTCCAGTACTGTCGGACACGGAGATGATTGATTCATTACTCGTCCCGTCCCAAGAAGAGAGAGATTTTGTATGTTCGCGAAGTTCCGTATCCGTGTGTGTGACGAATGGAAGCCATAAGAAACGCCACCGGTATTTGTTCGAAACCCGAGGTTACGTCACAACGCGCACGAGCCGTACGAGTGCTGGACGTGTTTCGTTCTGTCGGTTGAAAGTTCGTGTTTGCTCGAGATAACTTGGCGGCGCCAGACAATCGTTTCTGCCGCTCGCCGTTGCGTGAAAACACATGATCGCTAGCAGAGGCCAGGGAAATTCGCGGATACGTTTGGCGACGGGCTAGAGTTAAAATATTTGCCCTTGCTAGTTTAGGGTGAGACCGCAGTATCCGCCCAGCCTTAGATCCATCATTTGTACCGCTGCTGACTCCAAAATTTGCCTTGCATCTGGGCGGTTGTACGTTACAATTCTATCCTTGGTGAGATTATATGCCATATGCGTAATTGTATGTAGTCACACACACTCGCACTTAAACGTCAGCTACTTTAACATTTATATGCAAAACGTTTACTTATTTTTGAACTGCCCATGTAATATTTTCCAAAACGTTAGTATTCCACTCATGCACGTGGTCTTTTGTATCCAAAATTGGTACCAATGTTGGGGGCAACATTTGCATTAAAATGTTAAGACTGTAAAACAGCGAATAAAGCAATCCTATTGGTTTCAAACTGTAAATAAAATTAATAATTTTTTATTAAACTGGGCATTTTATACAATATATGAGTTGGCAATTTAAATATATTTACTGCCTAGTATTTTTATAGTGACTTTGTACTGTTTAACACATATTTGAAGCACTCAGCAAATAAGAGCACACTAAACCGGTGTCGCGGCTACAAGTTTCAAAAACTGGAAGCATAGTATTACCGAAATACGGATGTAAGGGAAACTCATCCCTACGCTGGGAAGCCTTGTGATAAGACAAGAGAAAAAAGAATCGTCGGAATGCTCTTCACTGCCAACGTCGGACGCTCGACATGAGACCGACATTCTTGTCATGGCCACGCTGTGTTGGACCTTAAATTCGCCCAGTGTTCGAAGGTATAAGACGCTTAACGTGCGTGGTCCCGGTGTTAATTTTGCAATGACACTCCTAGAGGAATGTGTGGCCAACAAAATAACAGAATCGCACCCCATATCTGAACAAAAGTGGCTCGTCATTGTGTCAAGTCGGTGAACAATTAATTAGACCAGTTGCAGTGTTAGGGCTGGATTTATGCGTTATAAAACTGCGAGATAATGCCAAGTGGATATTATAAATTAACGTTGGGTTTCCGATCAGATCAATAATTTAGAATAAACATAGTAGTAGGTTTGACTTTTTGACTGATGGATCAGTTAAACAGCGTGTGAAAATGGCCGTTAATCAACCAAAGCGTATCAAGTGAAATAACAACGCATAAGCTGATAAAACCAATACAAAATACTTTTTAAAGTGTTTCGTCGTACAAAACACTATTTTTTGAGGAAACGTCAACATTTTCTTTCATTTCGTTTTTAAGTCTTTCGTTTAGTTTTCATGTAATCATCACAACGCCCTGTTTGAAGGTTTAAAGTGCATATATTGTGAAGAGAGTGCACTCATATGTACTGTTCTTTTTAACAATCCTAACTGTGCCAATTAAACTAAAAACGAAAAGTAAGGGCATACAATTTAAAACTGCACGATTTCGATGAGTCAATATAAGGTACATATTTTTTCCTCTTTATTATCAACTTGATTTGGTGGCTGAGATGGTAAGGTAACGGTCTAAAAGCGAATTGGAAAGGGTGCGAGTGTTCAATCCTGGCCACTTGCAGAAATTGTTATACTTGTTTTAATTACGGTAAATTGCGCAATATAAATAGTAAACTATCGTAAGTATATTTATTTCTCGTAATTATTTAACTAAATTCAATAAAATCAATATTTAATTCGCTGCTGCAGTTGGTCGTCACTTATTCAGTCAGTGAAATTGTTCCATGTCGCTAATGCAATCACTGAAAATGTTCACTTAACCAATCAGTGGTTTTCCACTGATTCTAAGTGGAGCCATTGTCACTGATTCGAGTAGTCGAACGTCACTGCGAATCAGTGGTTTTTCACTGATTCGAATTTAGAGTGCAGGACTGTTATCGATTATTTGCGAGAATGACACATTTCTCATTCGATTACCACAGGAAATGTGTCACACTCGCAAATGAGCGACAAGTAATGATTGCAAGGTAGAGAAACTAAAATTGTGTTGGATCACTAGAAGAATCTGAGCCAGTAAAAAACCTCTGAAAATGTTGCGGCGAAATTATGCACAACAGCAGCCCAAAGGATAAATTGTATTTTAATTGCGAAGTAGCCAATGAACAAACATAGTTCGCGGAGGTGTATTGAGGACTGCGAAGTGTAGGCTGTGGAAAGATGAATTCACGAAGTGTCCGGGTCTCTATGTGATTGTTAGAGTGAGGTAATGTTCTTACTTAAAAATCTAAAACTATTTTTGTATAGTCAAAGATGCTGTGATGGTGGTTCGCTGATTCGCTTTAATTACTTGATAAATATTTACGGCCCATTGATTCGCTCTCCCCGGCCAATTGCCTGCCGGAAGTGCTGCTGATTACGCGACTGAACACCAGTCCAGCACGAGATGACGCGGCGCGAGAAGGGGCGTGGCTGGCAAGCTTCTAGTTGGTCGACAGCTCGCACCTGGTGGCGGCACGCAAGGTCTATGACCGTCTCGCCGTTTGGGAAACCTCTCGATGATGAATTAGGTCGTCTCTGGGCGCGCGCGAGTGTGGAATTTAACCCGCTCGAAGTAGTTCTAGAGTGTTTGTGGACGACTGTGACTAACGAGTGTGCCTGGTGATACGCCGAGCTGCGGCGTTCACTGGCGAGATGGAGACGACCATGAGAGACAACGACCTGTGCCCTAACAACTGCGGGGAGTGATCGAGGCGCTGCTATGTTCGTAGCCCGCCTAGGCATCGAGCGTAGGTGGGAGTATATAGTTCACGAGATACTGATGGACGCTAATATTGATCTAGAGAATTTAACTGTGTAATTTTTGTTTATAGGACTTATTATTTTGACTAATGTTATACTGTTAGCAATGGTTTATTACTTGCACTGATGACTGTAATATATTAAGTGACAGTACATTGTGAAATACATAGTTGTGTAAGATTTTTACATCTTCAGCCTTCACCTATGTGGCCACAACCACATGTGGTATTTTATATGTCTTACAATACTGGAAAATTCCAAGAGGGAATAGAGTCAAAAAACAGAACAGCAACTAATTACGAAGAATATATGTATATATACACGACCAACAGATAACATATAGAAAACAACACAAGCTGGAAACCTGCTTGAAAAAGTTAGGGCAACACTGACAAAATAAGTAGCAACAAAATGGGACAACGCATCAAAGAAACGCACTCACACACAGCAGTTTTACCAGACACGACAGAATGTAAGCCAGGTATGCTGTAGTCAAGAATATACAGTGGCTTACATTAATATTCGGCCATCGATGATTATCGCAGTATCATGGCCTTATGTTACATTAGAAGTAAAGATAATCGTAAAACATATTGCACAATCATTCTTGTGTGCTTTAAGTGAAATGCAATAGTAACCAATAACTGAAATGAGCAGTGCAAGCTAGTGAAACAATATTTTGTCCTCGCTTGCTTCATAAGTACGTCACTTTAATATTCGGCCAGTTGTAGTGGGCGCTTGGCACAAGCACGATGCACATTGCGTTCGTACTTCGTGTCATTCCCTGCACGCTCTCTGCGCTGAGAGGTTGTATTGGGTAGCTCTGTTGGCTGCGTCAGTCAGGCAAATGGGATGTAGGGGCAAGAATACCACGTTTGAACAGCGGCAGTTGTTTATTTTTTATCATTCAAAGAAGAAATCTCAACGAGAAATTGCGGAGGACTTGAATCCGCCGAGGACCACTGTCGGGAGACGTCGTAAGAAGGTTTCAGAAGGAAGACAGAATAGATTCGATACCTCCAAAAGGACAGCCAAAGAAACTGAGCGAGAGAAAAGAACGTCTAGTAATCAGGAAAATAAAGAAGGATCCGAAAATTAGTGCTCGCAAACTTACCACGGAGGTACTCAATGAATGTGGAAAGAACGTCCATCCAGAAACCATAAGACAAGTGATCAGAAGTTCAGGATATAATGGCAGGGTATCTAGAAAGAAACCTTTCATTAATGAGGCGAATAGAAGAAAACGACTTACGTTCGCAAAAGACCACGCTGACAAAGATGAAAGCTGGTAGAATGGTGTTATTTTTGCTGATGAGTCGAAATTGAATGTGTTCGGTTCAGATGGCAGGGTAACAGTATGGCGCAAGCCAAACGAGGAGCTAAAACCTGGGATCATACAACGTACTGTGAAACACAGTGGAGGTAGTTTTATGATCTGGGGTTGTATATCTTCAGCAGGTGTTGGAGAGGCTGAACATGTCGATGGAACAATGAAAAAGGAAGACTATCTCGACATCCTGAAAGCAAACCTACACAAGAGGGCTGATAATCTGGGCATTAGGAACACGTTTAAGTTCTACAAAGATAATGACCCAAAACACAAGTCGTACTTTGTATAACTGTCCCAAAGTCTTTTAACACACCTCCTCAATCACCCGACCTGAATCCCATAGAAAATCTGTGTGATGAACTCAAAAGAAGACTGTGTACTACAACAATTAGGCCCACAAAAGAATTAGAGAAAAGGCTCAAGGAAGAATGGAGTAAGATTGGCTCCGAATGTACCAGGAAAATAATTGCTAATATGCCACAACGCCTGCGAGAAGTAATTGAACTGAGTCGCCATGCTACCAGGTACTAAAAGACTATGCTTGTTTAGTTTGCAAAGAGGGTTATGTTTGTGCTTGAATGATGATTGCCGAATATTAAAGTGGCGTACTTATGCAGCACGGGATGACAAAATCATATTGTTTGTTAAGTTGCATTGCTCATTTCCGTTATTGGCTGCCGCCACATTTCATTTAAAGCATACAAGAATGATTGTGCAATGTGATTTATGTTTATCTTCATTACTTATGTAACATAAGGCCATGAAACTGCCATAATCATAGGTGGCCGAATATTAATGCGAGCCACTGTATATAAACAAATCCAAAAAATTCCATGGAGGAATTGAGTCAAATAAAACAGGACAGCAAGCTAAATGCGAAGAACTAATATACTATATATGTGTACGAAAAAAAAGTAGACATGGCTTGTTTTCCTCAGACATATGCGCCCCACTTATCAGTAATGCCCGGTTTCTGTGAACAAATAGGGAAGTCTTGACGCATGTTCTTTGTATTCGTTCGTGCTCCCTTTATTCCAATCATTAATCTCACGTAGACCCAATATAGAATAATATCGATTATAATTTTCAATTGCATTAAGACTTCTTAGGTAGCTTGCAAGTATGACATGCTTTATGTACCTTCTGTATTAAGAAATACTATTGCCTGAAGCAGCATGAAAACTGCCTCGGACACCGTGCCTTCCATTTTATATATCTAATTTTTTATCGTGGCTAGATTGGCCATATACAAAAATAAGCTATGTTTTAAAAATAGGCTGTCTTTTTCGTTGGGTACCATATCGCTTTGGGGCAATTCGACCTCATCGCACAGAAAGCCTGACGAGTTTTGATTGACGCTTAACAGAGAGGGTGAAGCCGGTGAGGGTGAAGAGGTTAAGACGAATGCATGGGTGGGGGAAACGGGAGTGCTCCGAGAAAGCCCGCCGGCCAACGGCAACGTCCACCACGTCTCCTACATGCGAAAATCCTGTGTCCTCGTATGGAATCGAACCCGGTTCGTCCTGGTGGTAAGCGACGAGTCTTGGCAGTAACATCACCGCGCGCTCTGAATGACTAACATTAAGCGGAGCTTGTTTTGCATCTACCAGTGTCATTCACGCATCAACGTGTAATAGACGAATGCATCATTTACGCGTCGCGATGAATTTGTTTTGTAATGTACTTGCTAAATGTAACTCTTGGTTCCTTATAAGACCATTAAAAATATATATATATATTTCGCGCTTGATGCAAATTTCCGACATAAGCTTTATAACATACACGCCCTATTTTTTAATATTTATTCAGTATTTCACCAATAGTACGGCCTACCACCAAGCCATTCACGTGTTAATATGTGGATATTATTTTCGTTTCAATTAATGCCTTTGTTTTCTTATAAACAACATTGGCTAGGAAGACGGAAGTACATCGAACCAAGCAGATAGTTGATTTGTATTACCTTCACGGACTCACGGACACATCAGAGATCGGATCTGACGAACGTGCTCATGTTCCCACGTGCTTGTACTTTTAACGCATACTTTCCACTGTGGACGTAACTCGTGAATGTGTCCGCGTCAATGATAAGTTTCCGCATATCTATCATTGTGGAATGGACCTATTTTTTGGGTACAGTTTTCTTCTGTAACGCCTTCAGTACGTCGGACATTGTGTGTTAAACAGCAATTTGTAAACTGTCCACTCCACATCCGTAAGCGAAGGAACGTTGATGAACAATGTGTCTGATTTCAAAGAAATTGCGGCATGCCACTCCTGTGGTTTTTGACGAATTAAAATGTTAAGTTGATCCTAATGACACTCAACATGTTATTTTTCAAATTATTGGTATTTTAATCACGTTATCATCGGAATCGTGCCTGGCGATACCGCTGTTCGGCGGGTTTTCTCGGGATCTCCCGTTTCCTCCCGCCTGTGCATTCTGGCGCTGCTCCATTCTCACCTCATTTCTCCCTCATCGGCTCTCAAGACCTCGTTGTTAAGAGCTGCCCAAATATCTCAACTCAACGTTACCATCGATATGACGAAACCATAAAATATACTAGAAATTCCAGAGACAAAAAAGGGTTCTTAAACATTCTTAAGGGCGCCGCCTACTCGGCGTTTGAACAGCGTTGCAAAATGTTTGAAATCCGCATTTTTTTACGAATCCATTAAACGTTTTCCCATTAGACAAATGTACGAAAAGAAAACACTTTTCAGGCGAGGTACCTATAAAATACTCTCAATACACCACGCTCACGGGAAGTACTATTCCCGAGCCCTCCAACATAGTTAAAAACTGCTTTTTCACACTGATGTATTTCGTAATGTACTGGTCGGAAACATGCGAAACTATTATAGGGACCTGCATTGAACTTTGCTTCAGACTTTCCACCAAAAATGATATTGTAACCGCTTAAAGTTTCGTATGTGCAAGCAGCACGACGGAAACACTGCACGCCAGTTGAGCGCCTTGCGCGTAGGAGCGATGGGGCACTAGGTACGCGTGTCAGTGTCGCCCGTATCGCTCCCCCGCTTCTCTGCCTCGAACGCTCTAGAAAGTTCCAAGTAGGCGGCGCCCTTAAGGGCAAGCTTCACCCACCATATTGAGTTCTTAGTTTTTATTTTTTTATGTTTTCAAACATGACAATTCCGAAAATACGTATAGAGCGTACGAGTTATTGACTTTACACACCAGTATATGCATAGAAACTAAACTAAGAACATATAATTATGTCGCAATATCAATATTACCAAAATTACGCAGAATCTATACTGTGACATAATTATGAGTTCGTAGTAATAGTGTATTTACAGCAGGGTAAGGTCAATAGCTGGTTTCCTATTCGGATTTTTTCTTTAACTGTATTGAAAAACAAGTAAACAAATAATCCAATACGAAGCGTGGAATTAACACCTTAACCCTTTTAGTCTGGGGAAAATTTCTGCTGAATCCCATTCTTGTTGCGCGGTTGGCAGCGTAGGGGGTGGAGAGGTCTTGGCGGGGTCTTGAGAGCCAATGAGGGTAAAGCGAGGCGAGTATGGAACAGCGCCGGAATGCAAGGGCGGGAAAACGGGATATCCCCGCGAAAACCCGCCGACCAACTACATCGTCCGGCACGATTCCCATGTGCGAAAATCCGGGAGCAGCCCCGCAGGGAATCGAGCCCGGTTCGCCTTGGTGGAAGGCGAGCGCTCTAGCCGCTGCACCACCGTGGCCCCGACTTCGTGCATGGCGGGTGGTTGCTGTGGCGGCGGCGGCGGCGTCGATGTCGGTCCGTCTGGCCGGACGGAACAATAAAAAGCGGTCCAGCGGCAGTGTCGGAGCCTGCGGGCCGCAGATAATGGCCGAATATATTTTCTCTCATCCCGCGAATAACCTGGCCCCCGCTTTGTTTCCTGCTGATGAGAAGAGCAATACGGTATGTCGGTCTCTCTCTCGCTCCCCCCCCTCTTTTTTCGTACCCGCAGGAAACCAGTAAATAGTGTCGTGTGTGTGCGCGTGTACGAGTCTCCAATTCCTGATCGACTGTCCCTCCTTTTGTATCTACACGGACCTTTCCTCCTTTGCGCCACTTTCATACCATTAAAATAAAGTTCTAGGGCTCCCGTAAATTATGCCGAAATCTTGAGTAGTGGTTTGGAATTAATAGGTCTCTCTTCTCATACCCCCTTTCCCTCATGGTGGAATTATTAAGGCTGTCATCTGGTATTCGAGCACCACAAAAATTTGGCTGGAGATTTTTTTTTTTGTTGTGTGTTATTTACTCATTATTATAGTGGTGAATAAGAATTCCTAACCTTATGTGTGTTGAGTTAGTATTTGGGATAGTATTAAGATAAATTAAACACGACCTTTATTTGTTAGCACATCAAGGTAGGTTTGATGACTACGAATGTGCTGTAATCAGACTGTAATCAAGCTTACGGCCCGCTTTCCTTTTGCAGGTATCTGCCATAATATCTTTAGAACCATTGAATCACGTCATACTGAACGTTCTTTTAAAATTCTGGTTTGTGAAGGATCTTTGTTTCAAAAAGCTATAACACCTCCAAAATGCGTATCACGGCAAAGTGCTGACATCTGTAAACCAAAGTGATTTTAAGCGAACAGTGTAAAGAACAGGGCTGAACGAGAGATTTTAATTAGTCATTAAACTATTTATTCTGTCATCACCCGAATAAAATACAACCAATAAAGGCGCCTTCATTGAAGGGTCATCGAGATGGCAACATCGGAAAATTTGATTCCGTGTATCGATGTATCGTATCCCAATGAGACGGTCATTCCGATAATTAAATTTATGGGTTTTATTCTTACTATTTGTTAATCTTTAAGGTTTTGTATTCTACAAGAAAATTAATGTGGACGTGTCTGGAATTTTCAGACCCCAGAAGCTTTGAAAAATTTCGGGTAACTCAGAACTTAAGTTCGGGTTATGTGGCAAAATACGGCATCAATTTTTTTTTCTCAGGAAAATTTTATGGCGTTTATGTTTCTAACGATTCCGCTCGGTTTCACGTGTATGGCGTAATATAGAGCCCAGGCCCATGGCAACGTAAATTTTGCATATGGCAGAAGTATACAAAATGAGAAAAAAACAGTAGATCCTAAGCAGGGCCTTCGAAAGTGTTCAATAACCCCCTTACCCCCAGTAAGCCAAAGGCATTTGCTGATTTGATTGATAGTTTCGAAGTAGCGTCTGGTGATGTATGTCTGGAATAACTGGACTTAAATATTTATGGGATTTATTTCTTGAAAAAAAAAAACTTATTTCCACATTAGGCAAAACATCATATCTACCATTTTTGCTAAAATCTTCAAGCACCTTGTAAATCTAAACAAACAAAGCATTTAGGCGTTTATTTTCGCGGTATTTTGTCCAACTCTAGGGACCCTGGCACTCCTTTTATTAAAGGACTGTTGTGTTTGGACACACACGAACTAGGATATTTCCTGTAGGTTACAAAAAACTTCCCGTGGCACTTATTTAAGTATTTAATACCCAGAAAATTTGACGTTGTTTTAAAATATACATTGAAAACAAGTAGTTATGATATAAATCATTTGTGTTTCAAATTTTTAAAGCCACTATATTCCAACAGTTGAAAGGTGAAAAATGTGATGGATAGGAGGCCCACAGTTTTCATGCCAACGAGGCTCGAACTGGGTTTCTACCGCCCTGAATAAAATGTAAGGAAATTTCTGTAATATCGTTGTGATTTATAGTTGGAGAGAGTTCTTAGAAGAGCGCATGTTGTGATAGCGCTGGAGATAGATCCCAGAGTCTTTCACGGAATAATTCCACAGCACGCTAGACTTCAAAAGTCGCCAGAACACACAGACACTATTTCTTGTTTATTGGTTGCTGTCCCACCGAGAGGACTTTGTACTGCTTTGCTCAGAAGTCCGTTAGACGATTGATTCCTGTTCGTTACTGGCCCACAGTCGCACATGTCGTGTCTAACGAACTGCTCTCCAATAAACTTTGGTGCTTGAAGTCTTGTCTACGTGAAATTCTCAGTACTTAAAAAAAAAAATAGACCAATCTAAATGAAGATTCCATTACTTTTTATTTACATTTTATTAGTATAACTGCACAGCGTGTCACACGCTAGCTATTGGTCGCGTTAGTCATGACCATCGGCCTCAGTAGCTAAGTTTTATGTCCATCCTAGACGCATGCTAATAGTGTAAATTAAAGAAAAAGTATCGATATTTACCTCCAATCAAACAACTCGTCTTGTTTTTCAAATGCAAAAAAAAAGTACAGAATTATTCAGCTAAAGTGTTTACCTTCTGAACCGTTGAAGGTATAGAAATTTTTATTTTCAACTCGTAATTGGCTCTGCGAGGCTCATAAAACACCGTCTATGTCTGTTCCGAGATGTAATTAATTACTGAGATATTGATATCAACTTTGGTTTTTTAAATGGGAATGTACCCATTTCTCCCAGTAGCATAACATGTTATTAAGCGGCGAGTTCAATGACGTGATTATTTTGTAAACCCGATGAGCACTTTTTGGGATATAAGCGAGTGTTCATAAGTGTATGCATTTGACTAGCTGGGCGGAGTAGGTTGTATCATCCGCTGGGATGTCCAGCGGAGAGTTCCTACACAGGTGACGCACACATTAGTGATTCAGTGACACAGGTATCGAACGAATGCGAAAGGGTGGTAGTTGTTGATGTTACAGACAAATAAAATGTTTGTTCAATTTGATGTTCACAGCTTAATTAAAATTGATTCACCGAACAATCTTGTCTGATAGTCTACGCCAATGCAACAAAAGCGTCGAAACCTTGCAGTACATCGTATTGTGCAATGTACGGAGCACGTTTAAACTTACTTTTTTTTTTACCGCTCAGTGTGTGCAGGAAGGTACGTACGCGTAGGAACTCTCAGACACACTTAAAAATACTTCACCCGTAAAATGGCCCTGGGGTTCAAAACCCTTCCTTGCCGACCGATGTTATTTTTTCTCAATTTCGCCACTGGAAAGTTAGGTTACTCATATACCTAATTCGTCATATTGTATTTCTACGTATCTTTCTTTGATTTTCCTTTCAGTGATTAATTTATTCAGATTAATTGCTTATTCATTCAATCGTTAGGAATCTTGTCTGATTTTTTTTAGTTTGTTTCATTAGTATTATCTCGTGATGTAACAGAGTTAAATCATTTAAGTACGTGTGTATTTAATGTTTTAGTTATTAGTTAGGCTTAAGAAATGACTAATCACTTAGCCTTTGCCAGTTATGACATCAATAAGTAAATTGAATAACTTCTGAATTATGTCGAATTTTGGTTAAACAAAATTAACCTGGATGTTTTTCTAGGCACTGTAAATAGTGAAATTTCGGAATGAAACATAGTAGTATAAAAATGGGAAGTCGGGGTGAACGGGATCCGGGATCGGAGCTCGGAGCTGTTCATGCTGTCATTCCGGTTCCCCGGCGACCATTATTTTTCCAGCCATATTGTATATTGGTGACTTTGACCCCCGGTGACCTTTGACCTTAAACTCAAAAGAAATCCCTAAAATTTATAAAAAAAATCAAAAATTGATTTTAAAAATATTAAAAAATGTATTATTAAACATTACTAAAGATATTATTGTTAAAAAGTGTATTATTAAATTATTATTTTTTTAACTTACATTTTCGGAGGTCTTCACAGCACCACATTCAGCACACGACTGACCCTCGCCAATTGCTATTGGCTGTTTAGTCGGCAGGTCTCCACCTCCACCACTCCCCCTTCCATTATATTTATTTGCCCAATTAGTTGGCAGGCCTTCACCCACACCAATGATTTTAATTGGTTAATTAGTCAGCAGGCCTCCACCCCCACCACCAATTATTCATGTTC
>NQII01000532.1:384937-405846 GCA_002778355.1 Clitarchus hookeri | reverse complement strand
AATCTATCACCTCTCCATCATTACTTTGTCATTGGCCATTGACAGTTTCTTTGATTAAATATTTATACTTTAATTTTAATGGTATCTATATATATGTATATCAATGTGAAAGTGTGTTGGGATGTTTGTCTTTCTTTCCCGTCGCAACGGAGCAACGGATCGACGTAATTTTTTGCACAGAGATAGTTTTAGAGTCGGGAAGTTACATAGGCTACTTTTTATCCCGAAAAATTATCTCATTCGCTCAGGAAATTTTTTTTTAGTAAAAATAGTGCTCGGGTACAAACAGTGCTACGTCAATGTAAGTTGTTATACTCTGTCCCATATAAGTTGGCCAGATTCTGACACGTCTGCGAAACTAACGCCACTGTTTACATCTGACTACATCTGACCACGTATCCTCCGCCATCAGCCGATCGGCCACATGGCAACGATGTTTATTTTCATGCTGTCATTATCAGCCGATCCCCTTTCTGTAATTGTAGCACTACCTGGAAAACATTGTAGGCATGGAAGACAGTCAATCTCTTTTTCCTGTTGCAGATAGACAGATAGGTGTTTGTAGATGGATTTTATTTCATGTTTTGTATTTGCGAGAAGGAATTCTTTAGGCAGGAATGCAAGCTCGATANATAAGTTGGCCAGATTCTGACACGTCTGCGAAACTAACGCCACTGTTTACATCTGACTACATCTGACCACGTATCCTTCCGCCATCAGCCGATCGGCCACATGGCAACGATGTTTATTTTCATGCTGTCATTATCAGCCGATCCCCTTTCTGTAATTGTAGCACTACCTGGAAAACATTGTAGGCATGGAATACAGTCAATCTCTTTTTCCTGTTGCAGATAGACAGATAGGTGTTTGTAGATGGATTTTATTTCATGTTTTGTATTTGCGAGAAGGAATTCTTTAGGCAGGAATGCAAGCTCGATTTCTTTGTCGAGTGCTGTAGATAATTTAATCTTTCCATATGTCACGATAAGGAATAAACTTTTTTAACCACTCGAACAGTATCCCATCATTTTCACTATGTCCTCTCGACGAGAGAAAGAAGTTCTGACAATTTTTTTGCGGTGGTGGTGATTCGAACTGCTTTTATAGACCTAAAAGTGTGTAGTGTGAACAGAAGCGATAGCCTCTACCAACAGATAGCAGTTTATACGAAGCGATATTTTAAAGTGACATTCTAATATTTACTGCTTGATGTATTCGAACGAAATAAATTGTTACCTTGTACTGTATAACTGAATTCCTCTCGCAAGGGACATGCGAATGTAATATATGATTGCAATGCTTATAACTATTTCCATTTCCATTTTTATTTTTATATTATTTTACATCACTATGTGTAGGGATGTTGACCTTATCGTTCCCACACTTCCCAATGGAAATTTTTCGTCTAACATAACATACAGCGCTCGATGCTCGTGCAATATGCATTTGTTGGTAAATGCTTATTTTAAATTATTTTAAATTATTTTAAAAATCTGTTTGCATCATTGCGTAGCTGTGATGTTTCTCTTGCGCGACTTATGGTTTAAATGTATGTTGTTTCCTGTGTGCTTTCAGTTATAGCACTATAAATGCCATATATTCAAATAAGTACATGTATATATTATTTAAAACTGGATAAATGGTTAGTTTGTACTATATAACTGAATTCGTCTCGTAAAGGGAAGTGCATGTGTGTGACTCGGCCGGCATGCCGCCTTGCAACTTGAAGTGTGTGTCTCGGCTAGTGTTCTGTGCCATTCGTTCTCTTGTCGAGACCTGCACGGTGTCTGGGCTTTCGGTCGGCCGCCTGGGGACGCCTTGCAGATTCTCACGATGTTAGTTGATCATGTTAAGTCAGCCGGGTCGGATGTGTTTCCGCTGCTAGTAATGTGTGTATTGGTTGTACACTGAGTACTATGGTTTCGTTTCTGTCAGTTCGTGAGGAAGTCGTTTGCTATTCTATTGTATTGGTCAGGATGGTCTGGTATTGTATACTAATGTTTTACACATACTGCATACAGCAGTCGATGCTTGCGTACTATGTAATTGCTCTGGTTAGCAAGTGTTTATAACTATTTTTCCTTTACATTTCGTTTTTATGTATGTTTGCATTTGTGTGTAGCAGTGTTATCACACATATGCTTCTTGGCTTCGTAAAAGTATTTTTTTTCTACTAACGTGATTTATAGCGCACGATGCTTGCTCAATATACATAGCTTTTTTAAAGTTTATAACTATTTTTTATATCTGTTTGCATCAGCAGGTAGCAGTGATGTCTCTTTCATGACTAATGGTTTAAATGTATTTTGTTTTGTGACAAGCAAAGGAAAGCAGTCTTTACAAGTTGCATAATGCGTATCGCACTTGTCACATTGTAGTCATTTTTGCAGTTGGTCCTTGTGATCATTCATTCATTCATTCTTTCTGAGGTCGATGTGATTTTAGATTTTACTGAACTTCTTGGCGTGATAGCACCACTGATATCACTATTATCGAATTTGGTGACTATATCACTGTTCGAAAATTACACTCGACTATGCTTATAATTGCACTTAGGAACTATTTGACCGTGTGTCCATTTTCACCATCGGGGGTGATGTCTATGTTGAGAATTTGGTAACAATCTTTCATAGTTCGGAAATTAAAGTAAACTATGCTTATAAGTATATATAGATCATGAAGTAGGGACATCTGGTAGGAATACGAGAGCATGAAGTAGGGACCGCGATCGACGTCGTTGGTCAGGAATGTAAAAGCGCGAAGTAGGGTCAACTGGTAGGAAGGAATGTAGCATGAAGTATGAACGTCTGGTAGGAATGCGAGAGCATGAATTAGAGACCATGATTTACATCGTTGGCCAGGTACGCAAGAGCGTGAAGTAAGGACAACTGGTATTGAGGGTTGTAAGACCCTTTCGAGAGCCTCGCATAGCCATCGTTGGTCGGGCTGGTGGAATGACAGAGCATGAAGTCGGGACGTAAGAGTATTTTCGCATTTCGGAAGACACTGAGAAAACCCCCCTTGCTTGAAATACTAGAGCATGAAGTAGGGAACAAGATGGCAAGAAAATGAGAAAATAATCGAATTCATGAGCTTTTTGAGAAAACCCCTAGATTAGAATGCAAGAGCATGAAGTAGGGGACAAGATGACTGCTCTTGGCCATGAATGACTGAGCAGGACGATATGTACTGGCTGACAAAATGGCCGCCACAGGGAAGTAATGACAGCCATAGAGCATGCTTGTAACTGATTGTACATTCCGGCTGACATTGCACAATTTTCAGCCTTATTCATCCGCATTGTGCAAAAGCAAACCGGATTGTGCAAGACATTTTTGAGAGAAATTTGGGAGATTTTTAGGGAAATTCTGGCGATTTTTGCGATTTTGTGGAAAAACGGAAATCCCTAGGGGAAAAGGGTACAGTGACGTCATCCAATATGGCCGCCGCTGGCGTCCCTGCTACAGAACCGACCATTTATAACTACTCTTCTAAGTTCAAGTCTGCCTTGGACGAACCCATGTTGGCGACGGCAGGTGACGTCACACGTGGACGCTTGCATGGGCGCGCCTCACAGTTTGTTGCTGGTTCCCCAGAATTTTTATGCATCGATGTGTCAACATGGTGGCTGTGGTACAACCTTCGGTGTTTAGTTGGGGCCGTTTGAGTCGAAGCCTCCCTGGTATTATTTTGCCGACGTATGCAGTCCTGCGTGGAGCAGTCAGGGGCGTGAATTTCGGTGGTCGTAGGAGGAGGGTCGACCTTACCTCAACTCGTAGTTGCTGTAAATTCCATAACCTGGTCCACGGTTGCTGGAGTCTTATCCTGCTTCATGTGATGAACCACACAATTTCCAAAAACGCAGCAGGCCCGCAGGCGAGTAGGCTCGCAATCACTTCGAGTCACTGAATATAACCAGTGGTCTCATCCATCACATTTTTCTTTGTAGGTATCTAGTGATACAGACTCCCAGATCGAATAAGTGATTTTAGAGTCGCATACTGTACAAGACGTGCAGGTTCTCAGGATGAAATGGCGTCATCTTGCTCCCATGGTGACTCGTGCTCGACTGTGTGGCTAATTTTATTTCGGGCTCGATTTGTTTACATACTTTTTTCGCATTGAGGGATGATAGTCTTATATACACGTGACTGTAACGTCTTAGTGACGTTCTGGTGCATGGAATGGATGGGGACAAACCAACTGCCATCTTGGATATCACGAGGCATCCATACACATCGGGCACCTGTGTTCTTGGCTGGCTTCCTCGCCGTCGTCGTCTCGTGCTTGCGACTAAATTTCTGGAAGAGGAACTTCTTCCACAGATCCAGCTTGTGTGTAAATGACTTTGACATGACTTTGATGGGGGCGTCTTCCACAGGCTTGGTGGTCGTGATGACTGCTCGGCGGGCCTTTCACCAGCCCCTGCGATGTGGCGTGTCTCGGGAACCGAGGTGGTGCAGCCCTCGAAACACTCCTTGCAGAGGAGGCAGTCCCGTATGTCTTCGTCCTGCTGTAGGTAGGCTGGCAAATACTTGAATACAGCCGAAATTTCGTGATGTGTGTAGACCTGGAGAAATTATTTTGGAAGGTACGGAAACTCGTCCTGTTTGTCCAAGACACTAAGCGGTTGCACCCTTCCAAATGCTAAAATGGCCGAAAATATTTTATGGCTGCTCGAACAACACGCGTACATTTTTCTTTTTTAAGAACGATAAAATGACTGATTTCCCTAGGGGGCTCGGAGTGCGCCTTATAAACAGTTTAGGGGGGGAAATAGTTCGAAAACACAGGCGCTTGCGACTAAAGTAGGCTGCTGATTGGTCAGAACTAAGGTTTCCGAAAGCGCACGAGTAATTAGCCAATGAGAATAATTGGTATGGGTCGAGTGTTCACATCTATTTGGCCGAACGAATGTAAGTAGCTAATGGGAATCATTGGTGGGGGCGAGTAATTAACCAATGAGAATCTTAAGTGGGGGTCGAACGAAGGTGAGTAATTGGTAGAGGGGGTCGACCGAATGCGAGTAATTGGCAATTAAATATATTGGAAAGGGGGAGTGGAGGTGGTGGAGGCCTGCCGACTAAACAGCCAATAGCAATTGGCGAGGGTCAGTCGTCTGCTGGACGTGGTGCTGGGGAGACCTCCAGGAATGCAAGTTTTTAAAATAAATTTTTTATAACCTTTTAAAATAATTTTAATGACTTTTTAAATTATTGTTGAGAGTAAATTTTGGGAATTTTTTTGGTTTTCAATGTCAAAGTTATGGGGGTCAAGGTCACCAACATCCAGTATGGCGGACATGATTGCCGCCGGGGGACCGGAATGATACAGTATGAACAGTTCCGATCCCGGATCCCGTTGCCCTCAACTTCCCATTTTTCTACTACTAAACATATTTTCCTAAGTGTGTTAGTGATGCTTCCAAAGGTACGTATTTTCTCATTATGTTAAAAATTCTCCCTCCCTTTACGAAGTCGTACGTGTGGGCGTGACTGAGAAGCTTCTGAAACCTAAAATGTTCAGTTTTTTTTTTGCAGGGGAGAAAACCTTGGAGCTTGTTTTGCTAACAAGTGAAATATCCTGTGTTGGATTAGCGAGTGGTTGATAACATGGGCACAACTATGGGAGGGGGTACTAAGACCCGTATCCCTGCTCCACCCATGGTGATGGGTTGGAACCCAATCATTATTATGACAAGTATTATCTACAAATAAATTTTCTTTCTAATAACATTTTATCAGCAAATTTCAGTATTTTATAAGCTAAAAAGAGGTTTTGAGAGTGCCAGCTGTGACATGTGACTTCGCGAATGTAATAGTGATTGTAAATAAGACTTTCAATTGTTTGGTACCAAATGATGCGAGTCTCCACATAGTTTAACATGAGCAAGAGAAGTGGGAGTTTAACAAGCTGGCTGAAAGAATACAAACGTTTGCCATATTGATGGCTATGTAAACACACAAATATAATGTTTAAATTGTTCGTGATATAATATAGTGTTACGCTGACGCTCGCACTAGGTGCGAGCTCCATGTGCTGTCTGGCTCTGTGGGGAGTTGACCAACCTCGACCCTCTTCCGCCCAGGCAGACCCGCTCATGGTCCCATCGCTTGGCTGGCGTCACAGCCACTCCTACCCTACTAGAGAAGCCGACGAATTTAGAGGATTCGCAAGAGTATTCTGGGAATTAGGACCTTCAGCGCAATGCGGCATTTAGAGAAATTTTTGGACGGTGGCCTAAGACCCTATAAATATTGCAGTGGTCCAAGGGTCGGCAGTCTGTTGGTAGAAGTTGTTTGCTGGGTGTAGTAACCCGGGCGAAGTCGAGTGCGGTGAGAGATATCGGAGAAGAGGATGATCGACGACGGGAGATTGCTAGACGACGGCGGACGAGGTGTTTGTGGTGTGAAGGGACGAGAGGGCGTGAAATTCGTCGAATGAAGACTACTGTGCATGAGGGCGCTCGAACTCTAGAACATTGCGGACTGGTGGAACCTGGACTAAACTGAGGTGTGACTGTATTGACACATGATACGGACTTTATTGTAAATATTGGAACTGTCAAATATAGACATATAATTTATAAAGTAATTCATTAGGTTTTCATGCACTGTATGGTATGACTGATGTTAGTTATTCAATTACATTAATTTCTTTGGGGTAGTTGTAAACTGCACTGATTGCATTTATTAATTGTATATAGTAAGATATATCAGTTTATTGTGAGATGTTGAGCCGAGAAATTTTTTTTGTTATTATTGTAAATAAAATTAAGAAATTATAATTGACTCTTATTTAATTGAGACCTCCGTCTCTTATCGAACCTGTTTTAGCCTAGTGACTTGTGAGAAATTGTAATGATAGAGTATGGTGGGTTATNGGACTAAATTGAGGTCTGTGGGCGGCCGTGGTTGACGGGTAGTAGAGAGGCACCCGCCTGGCGTGAGCGTGTGGTTTACTGCCGGCGGGCCAGGGTCAGGCGAGGCCGGGCGCTCTGGCCGCCGCAGGCGACTGTTGATAACGTGGCCGGCACACGGAGCGGCGTTTCCCACGCGATCGACAACTCCCCCCTCCCTCTCATTCACCCTCCCCCTCCATCTTGTGCTGCTGATTGCGTATCGCCGCCCTAAGACGTCGAGCCTCGTGGGCGGCCGGCGACCACGCCCCGCCTGCGGATAGGCGTCGTCCCGCCTACCTCTCTTACGCACTGTGAAGGCTTGGCTCGCGTTTTATTTTTTCATATATCTGATTTAATGTCTGCTTGCATCTATTTTGCACGTTCGAAAACTCGAAACTCGTGAGCTAACAGTTAGTGGTCTGGACATATTTTCTGTGCATTCGTTGTTTGCGTATCTCAGCAAATAAATGTCCGGGAAATAACGACTTTTTGCCAGAAAAGATATTAAAAAAGAAAAAAACAATCTAAGCCCATGCAGTTTTGTTTTTATAATATTATGTTTATTCTAAGAGAAAAAACCATCGCTAAAATGGTCGAAAATAGCATGTTTAGAGTTTTCCCTGCGCAGTTTCCTTAATAGGTAGGAGAAAAATAAAACTGCACAGTCATAGTTTAATGTATGGACTTTCATAGCGTGTAATAAAATTCCACTGGTACAGGTCTCATTTGCACAGAAAACCGTAGCAGCGGAAGCTCACTGCACGCAGGTTCAGCGCCTTGCGCGTAGGAGCGACGGGGCGCTGGTGGCGCGTGTTACTGTCGCCCTTATCGCTGCGTCTCGAAAGCGAAAGCGAGGGGAAAATCTAAGTGTCGTGTACTCTTAAGGATACTGACAATGTACGATTATAGAAAATTGACATTTTATGAGTGGTTTAATATTTTGTTGCGTAATTTTGTGTGTTATCCGCTTGTTGTAAGAAGTTGAGAGCATGTTTCTATTTTGTTAATTTCTTCCCACCACGGGTTGTGGCGCATTGTTCGGAGCGGCAGCAGGACCAGAGTTCGCACAGATGCACAACATTGGTGACCAGGACAATGTTTCACAGCACACGGTTGATCGAAAACTTCCATGGAAAGGACTGCAGAGCCGAAGACCCGTCGTACTCCCAATGCCGACTGCATCTCATCGACAGCAGCGCACGAGGTGGGCGCAAAATCTTCTACACTGGACTGTGGATGATAAAAAATAGTCGCCCGATCCGATGAATCCCGATGCCTGGTACATCTCTTAGACTACCGAGCGCCTGTACGCAGATTACCATGGGAGAGTATGGCACATGGGTTCACTGTTGGGCAGAGATAGGCCGAATGGGAAACACTGGGACCCATTATTCCGGTACACCAATCCCGGACAGCTGTGCGGTATCTGGACGTCATTGTGGGCCAAGTTCATCCGTTCATGCCAACAGTGCTCCCCGCTGGCAACGGTCACTTCCAACAGTACAAAGCGCCATGCAACACTGTCACTGGTTCGAGGAACATAACAGCCAAAATGCCCTGGTACCCGAATAGCCCGGATATGAACCCAATTGAGCATTTGTGATTCGACTTGGTGCTACATCACCACCGCCCCGCACTGTACGCCAGTTGGAGGACTTGCTGTTGCGCTTGTGATATCAGGCTGTTGCGCTTGTGATATCAGATACCCCAGGATACCACCCGCCAACTCGCCGAGTCAATGCCTCTCAGAGTGGCCGCGATTCTGCTAAATGTGGTACTACACTGTATTAGGTAGGTGGTCATAATGCAAGTACTCGTCGGTGTATGTTTTGCAACAGTATATTTCCTGTGCTTCACCCAAATGACTAGTCTGTGAGTTTTTTTTTTTCAAACAGATGGCGAAGGACAACGCACCGAATTCGTATGCATTCAGCTGTAACGATATTTTGCACGAGAACTATTTATTACTAGGCGCTACCAACACACATGTTTTGTTATTATTTTTTACTCATATTTATTATAAATGAAATATTAAAATCTATAAATAAAATACAGGTAAAACTACAATTTAACGAACAATAGATACTTTCATGTTAACAAAGGTATAAAAAAACACTTGTGATAATGACATACTTTGGAAATAACAAGAAGTCATGGATGGGGCGCTTTTTCAAAGGTTTGATTAAAAAAGTGTGAAGAAACCGCGGATAGACTATAGAAGAATGGCCATCGCTTATTACACCAGGTCGAAGTATGTACAATCGTCTTGCGGTTATTACTCTCGCCCCCAATCTCCTTTTCTCGCTTCCTCAATAAGTAACAATTTTGTACATTTTGCGGTACGCCGATAGAAGAAACGTTTTGGCAGACGGAGGTGCGTGTTGGCGATTTCAGAACGTTTATTTCGAGGATATGCGGACAACACACAGCATCGCATCACGAACACCTATCGTTGGGTAACACCAGCACGTCGCAGCGATGTCAAGGTGTGTGCGCGTGAAGATGACAGTGTCATCAAACACGTATGTAATGTCATGCACCCGTGTTCACGACACGCCTGCACGCAACCCTCGTGCGTTGAAGGTTGTCAGTCGTAAAGGGAATACATGGTAATAGCTCGGATATCGATGACCAGTTTCGGTGCACCAACACCTATATAGAACTGGTTTGAGTTTCAACGAAATTTAAATACGACTATTTCAAATCCATAAAACTATATTAAAATATGGATCTTTGGAATCTAAACGTAAATAAGCATTGACGTCGCATTTTAATAATATAAATTTTGACATTTCTGCTTGCAGTCCGCGAGCTACGTAGTTTTTGGGGCATGCGCTGATGTCTGCCTCTGGATATGTCCAGTGCCATATCATTGGACGTAGTAATGATGGAGGTGATGGTTGTGTTGGGCGTGGTTTTCACAGGCAATGCAGTGTTATTTGAACGGGCATTCCATTTTAAATGTGTCCAGGCAATGACTAGTCCAATATCGCGGTCCGGCAGTACCACATCGCGATCTCCAGACGCATTTAACCCATGTACTAAGCGACTGAAAACTTTATCTGTTACAGATGTGTGTATTTATAGCCTATATGTATGTGCATTCAGAATAACCTATTTACACATTTATATACGTTACGTATACGCATAATTTATTACCACTACACAGTATAGCTCTCGAAAAAAATACGAATGCTGGTCACACCGATAAAAGTAATTTAATTCAAGGAAATGTATTTTGCCAGATCAGTTTAAATTTTGTAGCTTGAAAATGTCATAGAACTAAGTAATAAATTACACGTGTAATAATAATATGTAATAATAATAATTTTGAATCTTAATTTGCATTAAGATGGAATTTTAGTTTCCAATTATGGTAAAGTATGTTTTTCGGAACGATCCTCTGGCTTATAAAAGAATCGCCAGGACAAAGTAATTCATTGCATACATAAACTAAGTTGATATACTGTATGTTAACAGTTTCATGGTTATCTGCAAATAAATTCTTTGGTATGAGGGAGTACTGTGTGTTCTGGTGCAGACGGTTTAGAATCCCAGTGCAGTGTGTGCGGATCTCCAAAACGGATTTACACAACTAATTAAAATAATAGATTTCTGATACGTTTTATTTGTTTTTAAATGATGGGTCATTGTGGTTTATGTGTAACCAATTTTGTTGATATGAGAAAACTAAAATGGTAAAGATTCTCTCTCTCTACTAAATAGCAGTAACTAAAAAGTTGGTGGTTTAGGTCATGTTTGTTCGGTTTCGGAATTTGCGGTTGTGTGTACTTCCAGTTTCGTTCGCAGTTGGCAGCCACTTTTGGCACTCTTGAAAACATAGCGATTTGGTCGTAATTTAATTTAAGAATCGTCCGTGCTTATTGATTATTGTTGCGTAAGTAGTCGATGTATAAATATGCGATGTACATCACGAAGCGCAGGACTCGCAGATTCCGGGATCGATTCCCGGTCGGGCGGTCTGGATTTTGGTTTTTCATGTTTCCCGAAATCACTCCATGCCAACTCCGGGACGGTTTCTTACTACAGGCCGTAACTGCTTCCTTCCCCGGTTGTGATTGTAGGAACCACTCCTGGCTCAGTCTGTAACAACCTCGCCGTCGCGTCGACGAGACGGCAAACCATGACCATCCATCCAACGTCGTAAAAATTATAATTACTCCATCAATGGTTTATGAAACGGCTATTAATTCGGGGTTGCCTGGGGCCACGGTGGTGCAGTAGTCACGACTACTCGCCTCCCAACCAGGCGAACTGGGTTCGATCCCCGGCGGGGTCACCCGAATTTTTACATATGGGAAACGTGGCGGATGTTGCCGTTATCCACGGGTTTTCCGGAGCACTCCCATTTCCCCCGCTCTTGTATTCTGCGCCATTTCACCCTCACCGGCGCTCAAGACCTCGCTGACCAAATCCTCTCTCTAGTTCGGGGTTGCCATCATGATTGAATGGAAAGTTTGGACGTATCTGACAGCAGGGCCACCATGGGTGACAGAAGGTTGGAGTCGGTCACCATACTCGAGGCGCACACCTGTCATTCCGGCTTGCAAGAATGGAAGAGATGGGGATGGAAAACTCGCGGAATGAAGACGGAGGAGGAAATGGGAGCACTCCGAGAAAACATCCGCATTACGACAGTGTCCTCCGAACTCCCCGCGTGAGAATCCTGGGCGAAAATTTCCCGCTCGATGCAGTTTGGGATAGAACCGGGGACCCCAGCAGTGGGAAGCCAGAGTCTGTATAAACCAATGAGCCAACCACGGATCATCGAGATATGCCAGTGTTGCGCATTAGTTCTCACGCTAATCAAGATGTAAATTTCATGATTGAAAAATTAAGGCTGCTTACGTTAAGGAATAGTTATGCAGTTTGCCTAGGATAGGATATAAAAACCACTTAGGAGAGCTTCATGTCGCCACTTGGTGCTTCAAATTTTGGGCAGTCGCCTAGCTGCCTCTTGAACTGCGTTGCAGCGTGTTGGAAGTACAGGTATTTTCACGGAACCATTAAACTTGTTCCCTATCATGTTTACCTACGGAAAGGAAACTTATCCTACACGAGGATGGAATGGTACTTTCAAGAAGATGCGTGCTGTGCTGTAAGTAGTTTTTGAGGCCTTACAACATGGTTAAAAACTGATTTTTCAGACTGATGTATATTAAAACATACTACCCTACACGTGCGAACTACAAATAGGAGCCTGCATTGAACATTGCTGCACACTTTCAACCAACAAAATGATACGATCACAGCTTTTAAAGTCCCATAGGTACACGCCACACGACGAAAACACTGCAAATCAATATGCTAAAACCAATGTGGAATGACAGAGCATGAGACTCGTCCCCGCCAGGATGCCAGGTGAAAGGAGACCAGAAGGAATATGAGAAAACCAAGGTGGAATGACAGAGAATGATGAGAGAAGTTGCTCGACAGGACAATGAACTCGAACATTCTTCAGGCAAGATGGATGGTGCTGGCATGGAGGGATAACACGGAGAAACCTTCCCACACACATAATGCAAAAGCGTGATGTGGGTACATCCAGTAGGAAGGAATGAGAGAGCGTGAGAAAATAAGGGAGATCGGGAGGACTCTGAGAGAACCCCTCACATGGAATGCAAGAGCGTGAAGTAGGGACATCCAAGATGGCTGCCGTTGATCAGGAATGAGATTGGGAAGGGATATCTAACATGACCGACGTCGGCAAGGAATGACAGAGCAATAGGTTGCCTCGTGACAACATCCAAGATGGTGGTCTGCTCGTCCCCGCCAGGACGCCAGGTGCAGCAGAACATGCTATTTATAACTACTTCTACCTCAATTTTAATTAAAGTCCTTATCAATGTGTCTATCTTGGTTAGTCATTTCACACTCATTATTTATACACACTAAATCTGTCTATTACCATCATTCTAAATGTCTGTCACTCACGCATTCAGTTCAATAATCCCGCCCGTCAGTCTCTCCCTCCACTGAACCGATGCTCGCAGTCCGCAGACTTCACTCCCGCCGCCACTAGTCGCTTTGCTGGCTCGTCGCTTCGCTGTCTTCGCACACCTGGCGCTTAAGGGGGAAGTACCCTTGACATCTTGGATTTGCGTATTTTCCTCCATAACTTAATTTTCGGAGTCAATATTCAAAAACCAAGCTTGTCAAGGCATAGGGAACATTTTAACAGTTATTTCGAAATCCCGCTTATTTTTCTTACATGGTTAGTTTTACATATGTAACCGTAATGAAACATTACCTAATTATTTAATAATTGCATTCCCACATGGGAAGATACAGGCATAATTGAAACTCTACAAATTTCCAAAAATTCGTTAAGTAGTCCTCTATGTCATTCCAGCTTTGATTTTTTATTTCTGGTCATACATTTTCATTGCGAAGATTTGTAAGAAAATTCGAAGATGGAGTGGATATTACCTCCTTAAGGTCATACAATACTCCAAACTCTTAACTTTTGGCACTGAGGCCCGTCGCGGCGGCATGTCTTTGTGAATCTCCGAGCACTCCTCTGGTTACCGCTCGCGTGGCCTTAACACGCTACTTCGCTCGCTCTAGCGGGACGGGGCAAGGGAAGCGATGCAGAACAGCAAGCATGTAACACTTATCAAAAACAGCCGCATACTAATTCACGACAACCAAGATCGTGAGAAATTGTTTGTACCATCCCTCAAATTTAAGTGTTTGTTTTCCAAATTCGCGAACAATGCGATACTATGCCGTGTGCGCATCAAACAATCTTAAAAGGCATTGTGAACATATTTCATCAAGATGATCGCGTGATCGGATTTTGTATTAAAAAAATTCGTCTTTCGGTATGTAGGCTACGTTTTATTTCGTATCGATCTATAACTATCAAACATAAAATATCCTACCAACATATTTGTTTTACCTTGAAAATGTCACATATTTTACACGAAATCCATGTGTGTTGCTGCCCGCCCACCGCTATGTAGGAATCCCACCCCGCCCCCTTTGCAACCAACCACTAGAAGAAACTTATCCCGCGTACAACCATGACGTCGACGTGACAACCCCACACGTCTATACTTAAGTGTTGTACTAATCTTCTCAATCACTTAAATATTACACAAATTTACAATAGTAATTGCGGAGTAACTTTTTCAATTTATATGTGCCACACTGGAGAATAAATACACCCTAAGGCCGGCTACCTGGAGCTATTTTCACTTTAAAGCGGTGACCCTAGATGATTTTATTGGTGGAAAGTCTGTGGCAAGTTTCAATGCATGCTGCTCCAGTACTTTTTTTCTTACCTGACGCAAACGTTTTGAGATACAGTTCTTTGAAAATGTAGTTAGTACATAAATGTTAACGTATGTATGAAACGCTTGTAATACACGATTTACTTAAAACAACCAGACCTGTCATATATGGGGTGTTTTTTTTAAGGTATGATTTAAGAAGGGTGGAGACCGTGAAAGGACTTTTATACTCACCCTATATACATACATATATATATATACATGTACATACATATATAGACACACACACACACACACACATACGCACACACTGAAGAGCCAAAGAAAACTGGTACACCTGCCTAATATCGTGTAAGGCTCCCGCGAGCATGCAGAAGTGCCGCAAGATGACGTGGCATGGGCTCTACTAATGTCTGAAGGTATGCAGGAAACATTGAAATCTGCGCCAATTTGAGAAAGGGTTGCACGTCTGTCACGTTTAATGATTCTCGTCGGTCGTTCGTTCGTTCGTTCACGATCTTTTTCCGGCCGCAGCGATGTCGAAGATTTGATGTTTTACCGGATTCCCGATATTCACGGTACACTCGTGAAATGGTATTACGCGAAAATCCAAATTTTATCGCTACCTCGGAGATGCTATGTCCCATCTTTCGTGCGCCGACTATAACACCACGTTCAAACTCACTTAAATCTTGAAAACCTGTCATTGTAGCAGCAGTAACCGATCTAGGAACTTTTCCAGACGCTTGTTGTCTTATATAAGCGCTGCCGACAGCATCGCGTTACTGTGATTGGTTTCATACCTCTGTTATTTGCATACGCACACCTATACCAGTTTTTTTTGCTCACCAGTGTGTGTGTATGGTGTGTGTGTTTGTTTGTTTGTTTGTTTGGGGCGAGTATAAAATAATACCCCAACTTTCAACTTTTGAAGGTCTATAATATCAAAACCAAAACACCGACAACCTTGATTGACCAATCAAATGAACCGTGGAACCGTGAAGTTTATTTACCATACATTCATAAATGTTCAATGTGACCACCATGAGCGGCCCGAACGACATCTAAGCGATAATCAAACTCTTTCCACTCTCTTGTCAGCATATACAGTATTACTGTTTTGGATGGCGTTCGTCATGCATACAGAGTGGTTGTTTTCTCAGTTAGAAGAGGCGGTGGGGGACTTCATTTTTCAGCAGAATGGTGCGCCACCCCATTGGCACCTAACTTTTCGCGGATACCTGGAACGAGACGTTGCCGCAACGCTGGATTGGTCGAGGAGCAACTGGTGACCAGGCTCTTCATCACTGGTCCCCAAGTAGCCCGGATCTTAGTCCGTGCGATTTATTGCTTTGGGGGTACATAAAGGATCAAGTGTTTCGCCCACCATTGCCGACTAACATCTACGACCTCAAAACGAGAATTACGGACGCCATCCAAACCGAAACACCGGACATGCTGACAAGAGCGTGGAACGAGTTTGATTATCGCGTAGATGTCGTTCGGGCCGCTCATGGTGGTCACATTGAACATTTATGAATGTATGATAAACAAACTTCACGGTTCCACGGGTCATTTAATTGGTCAATCAAGGTTGTGGGTTGTTTGGTTTTGATATTATAGACCTTAAAAGTTGGGGTATTCTTTTATACTCATACTGTGTGTGTGTCTATATATATATAATTCATCACAAATCAATTGACTTTTTAAACGCTTTTCAAACACACAGGGACGCAGTTTAAGGGCACATATAACAGGTTTGGTTTTGCTAACATTTAAGTACTTAAATTTTTTGTTAAATTAAACTCTCATTTTTGTTTATAAATTTTAATATTTGTTTCATGGTCAGTATGTAGATGGAACGGAGAGAAAAGAGGTAGGTTAATAACAGCTAGTAAGAAACAGTTTTTATGCAAAATATTACTAAACTGTTATAATTTCGAAGCAAAAGTTTTTACGGACGTATTCAGGTATTACAGTTTGAAATGTATTCCATTGTTTCGTATACAATAGGATGTTTTTAATTGTGTCCAGAGCACCTTGGTGTGTTTATTTTTTATTCAGGCATTTACGTGTTTACGTTTGGCGGAAGGATACGTTGCGAGTAGCCCGAAGGTATAATCCATTCATGGATGCTTAACACTTTTCTTGTAGCCCTGCTAAAATTCTATTGCCAGGATATTCCTCCGCCTCATGCAAACTAAGCTTAATTCAGTTTAGAAAATTACACCAAAGGAGAACGCACCGAATTCGTGCGCACTCGGTTGTAATAATATTTTGCTTGAGAACTATTTCTTACTAGACGCTACCAACGTACTAGTTTTCTCACTGTTTTTATTCATATTAATTATAAATGAAATATAATTTATGAATAAAATACAGGTGAAACTTCAATTTAACGAAAAATAAGATACTTTTATGTTAACAGAAGTATAAAACGGTCCTGATACGTAGCGTATTTAGGAAATAACTAAACACTTCATACATGGGGTGATTTTTCAAAGGTTTGATTCGAAAAGTGTGAAGAAACCGCGAATAGACTACAAAACTGAAAGCTAGGTTTCAGAAAAATGGGTATTACTCACGAATTTACTGTGGTGATTGCCTCCTAGAGAAATTGTGATAATCGAGCACTGAAATAACTCTTGGAACGGAAAATCCCACAGCGGGGTGGACGACCTCGCATGAATATGCTCTCGTTGTCGGGGAGGGTGGTATCCCTGTCGTGTCGTGCCCCGGTCATTAATTGGTGGGCCGTTTTTTTCTTCCCCTCCTGCGGGATGTCTGGTTCTTATGATAGGGGAGCGGTGGGTTCGCAAACAGACAGGGGCGTGGCGGCAAACAGGCGGCTTCCTACCTGCCGGCGCGCGGTGACCTTGACGGACCTTGCCCGCTGCATGTGCAGCGAGCGCGCGGTGCGTGACCTTGCGCGCCGCAGCTCTCCCTCAGTTTCACATTGGCCGCTGCCATTGCGTGTAGGCTCTTCGCTGGTATAGGCTATTCACGGTATAGCGAGCACGTTCCAAATTACTCCCATTTGGAATAATAGTCAATAAAAAAAAATGTATTTTAGCCTTGGACGTAAACTTTAGAGTGCGGTGGAATATATACAATGTGTTTATTACATACATAGCAATATCTATTTAAAAAGTTGGTTAAATTATTAGAAATGGCTGATAGGAAAAAGTAACTCGGGCCTCAAAGGTGCTCACTTTATGCCAAGAGCAGTCTATATATAGCCTTCAAACATTTGAGCTATCCTACTGCCCAAATTCCACTAATGATAAAGCCCTTTACACTGTGTTGTTTGAAATGAAATTACAAGCAGGTTTTTATTTAATAGTACTCTTGCAATCGAGAATTATTTTTAGAGGCAGGCCAACAGAAATAAATTATGAATGTTCGTTTTTGAAATTAAAATATAGACGTGTTGTGTTAAGTGTGTGCTCCTCTGGGATTGTCTTAACTTAAGACTTGGAAATTAATTTTTCTAGTTTCCAATCCTTTACACCGTAAGCAGTAAAAAGTATAAACTTCATTGTGTGTTACTTCGATTTTAGCCAAGGCGATGGAAAACTTCTACAGATTCCCTTTCATGCCCATTGTTAAAAATCGTGTTGTATAGGAAGATTATATTTGTCCGGTACTGTACTCTGAGAGGCTCAGTACCCAATTATCTTGCCTGTAAGTAACTGATTCCTTCATATCACTGATCACCAAGTACAGAGACTACAGGTAATTTGTTGTGATAACGGGATAAGTTCTTTGCCAGATTAAGTTCAGCACTCATCAAAAAAATTATAATTTGCAACACCATTTTGAATTATTGTGGGAATGAAAGGGTCAAGTTTTTCATTATGTAAACCCCCTTGACTTTGTCTTCGCCATAGACAAGAGGTGAGGTGGACCGATTTTCGTCTTCACAGGTACCCAACATTGACTCCACCGTGCCCATCACAACTGCCAGTCGCGTGCCTAACAGTTATGAACATGTTTATTTACATTTGAATTTTTAAACAGACACATCCTTTTACTTTAATTAAATACTTTGATCTCCTTGAATATATTCTAGATGCATTAAAACCATGCCGGATAAAGTATACAAACCAAACGTCTCAAAGCGCTTGCTTACATAACTTTATGTGTGTGAACATGGAGTGTGCCAGCTGCGCAACTCGCATGAGCACACTACCTCATTTCTCCTCTACAGTTGCCATTGACCCGATTACGTTATTCAAGCGTCGATCAAGTAAGACTGAAATTTTTTGTAACTAATATACCAGTTGGTATTTTCGTGTGGACAAAAAAAACCCAAATAAAGTAAATTCAGTGTACACAAATGTAAACGTGGAACTTTACGACGGAAAACTCCTTTATAATGAACTTTAGCGCCTTTTAAAATGAAAGCTCAGCATCATCATACCCTTGATTGTTCGTTGTACACTAGTTAATTCAGGCTTCCGGCTCATCAGAAAATCAAATGATAGTATTAGTACTTCAGGCAAACACATGAAGCCTTAATGTTTCAATTCACCGAAAGACACTCGGGAGATCCATCATTTTACAAAAACTTTCCAGATAATTGGTCGCAAGGATAGGCTGTCGAAGAATTTACACAGGCTGACGTTAGGACATGGATTTACTATGAACAGCCTACAGTTCTCGTACCTCGTTGCCAACTGGGCGCCACCTACCTGTAGCTGTGTAACGCGTTTGAGGCGAGGGAGTGATAAGGGCGACACTGGCACCCGCGCCTAGTGCCACATCGCTCTTATCCGCAAGGCTCTGTACTGGCGTGCAGTTTAAGCGTGAAGTGAGTGAGTGAAGAGATTTGAGCGTCTCTTAACAGCGATGTCTTGAGAGCCGATGAGGGTGAACGAGGTGAGTATGGCGCAGCGTTGGAATGAAAGGGCGGGGGAAACTGAGATCGCCGAGCGGTGACCCTATAATTTTATTTGTGGAAAGTCTACATTAAAGTTATTCAATTCTGCGTAAATGTATAATGATGTTTAAATGTTAAGATATGGTCAAAGAGTATTTACGATGTACGTAGAATAAAGATGTTTTAAATGTGAAGACTTAATTTTAATGCAAAACTACCTAAGGAAATCTGAAAATTAAATATATATAATTTGTATGTAAAATAACTTTTTTGCTGCTGTTTGTGTGTATAGTCCCTTAATAGAGCTCTGCTCTCTGGGACATTTAAATAATAAGTTAAAAAAAAAAAGTTAAGTGCAGGGACCTATAACAGTTTTCCATGTTTCTGGACAGTATATTTTGAAATACAATAGTGTAAAAAAAAGGCGTTTTAAGCTATGTTGGAGGGCTCGGAAACATTTCTAAATGGCACAAGTGTCGAGAGTATGATTCGTTCCTTGTCTGAAATGTGCTTTCTTTTCGTATGTCGGTATAACTGAGACACGTTTTGTAAAAAAATAAACGCGGGTTTCTGACACTAAGCAACGCAATTCAAGGCCAGGTAAGTGATGCCCTTAACGATGTTCAAGAAGTTAAAATAATTTGTCTGCACTTTTACACATTACATCCTTTTTCGTTGCGATTATAAATAAAAGCCTGGAAAAAATTACTGCATTGAAGAAAAATAATTTTTAAAAACATAAGAATTAAAAAAAAATTTTCGTACAAATCTTAAAATCAAACGAAATTAATACATTAGGCCACAGCAAAAAATAATTGCTCATGTTATCAGAACACCTTGGAAAATATTTATTTGAAATTTATGCCGTTCGACTTAAACACACTAGCTGAAACACAATTATATATATATATATATATATATATATATATATTTCATATATATATATATAGGGTGATTCTAAAATCATTTGACACACATTGAGGGGTGGTAGAGCTCTCTAAAACAATTATTGTATAGGAATATACGGGCGGGAGTGACGCGTGGAGGCACAAACACAAAAATAACACATGAAATGCAACACATTGTTTATTTACAACGTCGCCGCTAAATGCCTTTTTACAGCAATGTTTATAATAATTGCTTAAAGTTGCTGCCACCGACAGTAATGCAAGCTTGGTAGCGTCGGTGGAGTGATTGGCGAACAGATTCAAATACGCCGGGTATTTCACGCACGCCACCATTGTCAGCCAATCACGCCATATGTAGAGGTCGCCAAGCATGCGTGACTGTTGGTGGATGCATTTCCAGCAACTGTTTTAACATTTTCTGTATGGAATCACTCGTTAAGTATGCTGCTAATGAGCATTGTATGTTTTCGTTAATGTGTTATGCTTTTGTGTTTGTGCCTCAACGTGCCACTTCCGCCCATATATTCCTATACAATAATTGTTTGTTTTAGTGAGCTCTACCACCCTTCAATGTTTGTCCCATGATTTTAGAATCACCCTGTGTATGTATATTTATATATGTAATATATATGTAATATATAATTAATTTTTACGAATTATTTTAAGTTAAAATGTTTACATTTACACAAAAAAAACTTCCTGTATGCAACTTTTTAAATTATTTGGCCTTTTTTATTAAATTATCGTAAAGAAAATGTTACGAAACCGTAAATATCCTTTAAAAAAAAGGGGGGTCTGTTCTTGCAACGTTAACGTGTAATTTTATGCGTGTACGTGTTACAAACATTTAGGCCACGTGTGGAGATTTTTCCTGCTGCCCGTGGCTTGTTAAGTGCAGGAAGTGTGGGTTTATCAGCTGCGAGTAGGTGCCACTTCGTCATTTATCGCCTTGGCGCGGACCG
>NQII01000532.1:343823-384898 GCA_002778355.1 Clitarchus hookeri | reverse complement strand
TTCTCCACCACGTCTGTGCGCAGCTACGCGCTCTCCTCGTAGACCGGCGGATTCGCGCGCAATCAAATAGCGACATTTCGCAGTCTGGGCGCCGGCGGCCGCCAGAAATAACGGCGGCGCATCTGCAAGGACGTGCCCACACACGCACGCACGCACCTACCTACTCTCCGACCCACTCTTCTCTTGCACATCAAAGTTTGCTATACGCTCGGTTGTTTCCTAAATAAGTCACGTATCACAAGTTTTGTTTTATTTATAATTATTATGAATTAAAACAAGGAGAAAATATATGTGTTGGTAATGCCTAAACCAGGCACAGAACTTCTTGGCCGCTCAGTCTCAGCCTGTCAGCGAGCGTTGCCAAGCCCTGTTGCCACATCTATCAAGCATCCGTCGCATCATAGTACATAATGTGGCGTGAAATGTGAATTGTAGTAATATAAATTACAACTCTATGTACAAAGAAATATTTGAATATAGTAGAAAGGAAAATCTATAAACTATCTACGTGATATATTTGGGAGTTTATATCTATTAGAAAACTCTTTCAACAGACGAACACCTAACAATTTTTTTAAGTTTGTTGTAAAAATTATCTGACACTTAAATTTTTCAGACTAGCAATGGCTATTAAACATAAATTTAATAATTGTAATTTATTGCATGCAGCATAGAAAAAATAATTCAGCTTGGTTGATGTAGCTTATAATGGCAGCACAAACTACTCCTCTCTGTCCGTGCATATTATGTCATTGCTTTCCATAACAAACTTTCTCCCAACATTCTATTTCTTAAAATGGTAAAAAAAAAAAAAAAAAAAAAACCAGTGATTTTGCCATGAACTTTTTGAAGCCATTGTGCATAGCTGCTGTAATTTGTTTTGTTGTATAGAAATTTCCCCCCATTATCCTAAAATTCTAACACAGTTCTCCGAAGATATTCTTTGGTACTCATCAAAAACTGTAACTCATTTTCCGACTTTTTTTTTTGAGAAAAAATATTGCAGTTGACGGGAATGCAATGCGCTGTATTTTCAACATCACACGCTTTCGCTGTCAAACTGGTATTTATTTTAAAGTCTGTACTTTTGCAAAAATTTTAGTTTAATAATTAGTTAAAACACAAACGCACGCTAACGATTGTTGATCAACATGTTTGTTAATCACTTCCTTCTTTGTCTGAGTACTTGGGGATGGCCAGTACGTTATTTCAGCTCTATCCGCTTTTCATTTCATTATTGTCTCTGAATGATCTCTGCCACTCTTCTCTTCATTATCACCACCTTTCCATTCCGGCTCGGCACTGTTGGTTTAACGACAGCACAGTCGACACTAAACTTTTTGACGTGGCTGGAACTCTCTACCTTCAAGGACACTGCCCTCCAGAGCTGAACAGAGCAGGATGGGAAGCAGTGTTTGAATAATTCTTTTACATTAGAAACTATCATTTCTCACATTTTTATGTATATTTGCGTGCCTTCACTAGTTTGAACAAATTGTTACTGAAATATAAGAAACTTAATTGTCTATATAGTAAAGTGCAACCGTGCAAATAGAGTGGATTACATTTTGTGTACAGTTCTGCATAGCAGCAAATAGTGTTATTTACATACAGAGATTATGAAATCATTTATAATTTAATTAGTCATGGAAGGGGGGGGGGAATAATTTTCACCTAGCAAGGAAATTAATTATTTTACAGTTATTGGTTTGTATTCAATACAAATAAGGTAATACCAGATAAAAAATATAACTGTAAACATCTATTTGAATTATGAAGTTAAAATGGCAAGCAAAAATGATTGGTTGCACGCTGCACAATGAAATGGCAATGTGATTGCTCATTGTGTAGCAAATAGCACACAGAGGCATTTGAGCTCCCAAGGGCAACTGTGTTTGTGTTTTGAACTTGTATCGTCAAGTAGATACGTGCGTGGACATTGTTTGCTATTAATTTTTGAGGCAATATGAAGTTTTTTTTAAACTGAAAACCAGTTACTGTTGAATTAGATATAATGCTATAAGAATGTTAAGTACAAGGTCACTCCCAGATTTTCGCATGTGGGAATTGTGCCAGACGATGCCGCTGGTCAGCGTGTCTAGAATCTCCAATTTCCCCCTACCCTTCATTCCAGCGCCGCTCCATGTTCACTCAATCACCCTAATCGGCTCTCAAGGCCACAATGTTAACAGCCGCCCCAAGTCCACTCACTCAGTCAGTCTGTCACTCAGTCAGTCTGTCACTCAGTCAGTCTGTCACTCAGCCAGTCTGTCACTGTCACTCACTCCATCACTCTGTCACTCACTCGGTCACTCTGTCACTCACGTCTTCGTTAAAAATGCTCATGTTGGTATACCTTGTAATACCAGGTGTAGTTCTATTCAGAAGGTTCTGAAGGAACTTGGAGGTTATTTAGGACCTTTCATGGTTAACTGTAAATAGGTGTTAATTTTTGCTTGGTACGTAATGTTTGTGTTTGCTGTGCTAAACTGTGAATTTAATGGGAATATTTTCACAAATAGCATAGCTGTAAAAACTAAAAAGGCTGGGTGTTGATTTCTGTGTTATTACAGTAGTGTGCAAGAATTGCCCATTGCCATTTATGTTGGGTTCAAATAACTGGCTATCACAGAATATCAACTTTAAAAGTTGACAGTGGTTAGCATATTGTAAACCCATAGGTAATAGCAAAATTGTAAAACTATTGTAATTGTGACCAGTTTTTCCATTTCATTGTATGTGAATTAGAGTATTTAGATAATTTTCAAGCATATCATTGCGGAGTGTTGAGTGATGTGTTAAGCAGTTTGTGCTGCAGTGTTGAGATATGTGATGTAATTGAGAGAGTACTAATTGCTACATTTATTTTATGGCCATATGAACAAGGTAATGTACATTTCATAGTGCTTTGGTGCCAAATATGAAGCGCAGTGTAGTGTAATGTTTCTGTGGTACGTGACATTATTTTAGAATTCTCCAATATCTAGAAGTTATTTTTTGAAGGAAATGTTCTTTTATTCCACAGGTACAGGTGAATCGGGGAAGTCTACGTTTATCAAGCAGATGAGAATTATCCATGGGTCTGGATACACTGATGAAGACAAGCGAGGCTTCATCAAACTGGTCTACCAGAACATCTTTATGGCAATGCAGAGCATGATACGAGCCATGGACCTCCTCAAAATCCAGTATGCAGAGTCGTCGAACATTGTGAGTAGAGAAAAAGTTAATGTAAAAAATTGTCTCATTCCTTTGTTATTGGAACAACAATTCATTTTGCAGTCGTGGTGCTTAATTCTCCACAATGTGAATCAAGTTTAAAAAAAAAAAGTACTGCAGTTACTAGTAATGTAATTTTTTGAGAGTAATTACTAATCGCTAGACACACCTGGTTTTGATGAAAATATTTCAGATGATTTCATTGATTTTGCTTCAATAATTTTGGTATATTTTTCTTTTCTTTTCTGCATTTTCATCAAAAATTCAGATAAATTTTAAATTGACTGAGGATATTTTGAAGGACAAAAATATGCGAGTTATCAGTTTTCATTCCGTTAAAAATTAAATTATAATGCTCAATTTTTTAAACAAATGTGTAGTTTTGTGGTTGTAATGTGTAAATTTTAAAAGATTTCATTCATTTATCCTGTACATACACGCATTGGAAAGAAATATGTTTTTACTGAATGTTTTCGATGTGCGCTGCCAACAGGGTTGCTGTACAGTATATAGAACTGTAAAATCAATTTACAGTTTTAAAAAAAACTTCCTGGACAAGAAATTCTAATTTAAAAAAAATAATATATCATAAAATGTAGCAATTAAAATATTAATGCTTCAATATTTTGCATTAATAGTTTGCCATAAAAACCTTAATGACCATTACTAAAATAAATTTACATAGTATTCCTCATTTTAGAAAATGGTACAGTTATACATAATTTTGCAATTTAAAATATCTGGAATATATTTGGAATAATTTAAATAGTGTGACTTTTTTCATATTAGGCCCTACTCCAAAAAGACTTAATTTGCAGACAAACTTTTCATCTGTATTGGTTTGGTTTTTAGTTACTGCTGCCTGTGAAGTAAATTTGTACGCTAAGATGAATAATTTGTTACTTATTTTTAACATACATAATGGTGTTGCTGTTAGTGTAAATTTGATTTACACATATTCTTCATATCATATCCTGACACACAAATGTGCACACATTACTAGTTGTTAGTCATAAAATTTTTTATAGTGTTACACAAGTGAAGCAAACAAAAGATGTAACCTAATTATGTGCCATTTTAATGTTGCGTTAGTCTTGAATATGACATGTGAGCTCAGATAATGCATTTGAACATTGCTGAAAATAGTTTCTCTGCACTCATACTTATTCACCTCATAATCATGTGAATCTTATTTACTTCATAATTTTAAACAAATAAAGCATATATTTTTTGAAAATGTTATATTTTCACAAATTATGAAAAGACAGGCATGTATATTCTTTTTTTAATTGTCCAGTATTCTTTGGCTGTTAATGTATCAACTGTGTCTAGATTTCTAAATTAAAAATTATTTTATTTTGCATATAACGAAAATCTGAAAACTGTTGCTTAACGCCTGCTGTTTAGTGGAGTAGTACAGTTGCTTTCCAAAGACTGTTCAAATGGCCCACAACATGTGCAGTATACGCCAAGGAGTAAATTTATAAAAATATATCTTTAAAATAATATAATGGTGCATCAAGGTAATTTTATACTTATAGGTTATATTTATGTTAATGACATCTTCTTAGCTTAGAATAAAAGTGCTTTGTACATTTTTGGAAATACTGTAAGAAATTCTTTCTTGCATCACAAACAGAGTATAAAAGTAAGTGACATTACTCAAACCAGCAGACTTAGGTTGTTTACTTTGTCATGGTTACTAAAGAAATTTGAAATTGTGGTGAAATTCATACAGGCTATGTTACTGAAACAGTTACATATTTTGGTTTTTAATTTTAGTTTTTGTGATGAAAAATTACAAATAATGATTAAAGCTCTTTTGATATACAGGTTCTAAGACAATCTATTTTACAAACTTACAGGTGTAGTAAAACATGTTAATGATTTAAGCAGGAGATGATTTTTAGCTGTGTCCCATGAAATTATGCACCTAAGTGAAATATGTGATCCAGTAATTGGGAAATCTAGTAGTGATTCTGAAATATTAGCTTTGAAGAATATTTTTTTTTGTTGAGATTTATTTGTGTTGGTGAATAGAAAGTATATATGCCTTCACACATGGAATTAAAGTGCATTTTTGCCTCTTTACTCTGTGCAGAATTTGCGAACCATTACAAAAGATGAGAGGGATATAGCTTCATGCTTGATAGTAAATTAATAAAAATGTAGTCTTTTGTCATTTTGTTTACAGGTTTTGTGTAATTTTTTTGTTGCAAATCGTTTGGAAAACATTTTTAAACTATTTGTGCGCTCAAAAAATTTTAACTTTGGTTAGAACCTTAAAAATTAAGAAAACTTTTCACGGTTTACTTTGAATTTCCCATTTATTATCAGGTTATGTACTCTTGTGGTTTTGAGTAATTACCAAGTTGTTCACTACATACAGGTAGGGCTGAATTTGTCCGAAAAACTTTGCGAGGTGATTCATTATGCAAAATCAAGTGGCAAATATATAGGACACTTTGTACTAATTATGAAAAGCAAAATAAGTCCCCAAAAATTGAGATTTTGAATTTATTTTTGCAAAATATCGGAAACCAGGTAAGATGAAAGTACAATTCGCAGAATTGTTTTATGTTATCGGAATCTTCAACCTAAGTGTAAAATAACATTAATAACACACACCGTTATGAAAATAACAGGGGTGGCCACCCTCTTATTGCTGGCAACTTCGTTACCGTCAGGAATTATGAACGTTTGATGCTGGTTTATGGAGCAGTATGACCTATGAAACAAAAATGGTCCCTTTGTTGCAACAACTTAGGACCCATCGTTTTCATTTAAAACTAACACAAAGATTTCGCTAGATTCCGCTGCAGCGATCAGTGCCTCGTATGTGGACACTACGTCATGCATACGTGTATGGTAGCTGCTGTTCCCAATGCACAGACAATGGTGTAGGACATTTATTACTTACTGTATACAACAATTACCATGCATTAAATAGCTTAATACACTACATCCAACAACGTGTTACTGTGTGAGATTCCCTGCATGAAGTATTGGTATTGCCTACGTGCCTGGAACCGTATTGCTGTCGCTGCTGTGTACTGTAAAGATTATTGTTTATGCGCCTGGACATGTTATGCTGCAGCCGAAGCTTTATGTATGTGCGTTTTGTACGAAAGTGGTGGTCCTAGGCATTTGCGACTAGAGGCCCTGTGTGTTACCTAAGTCATACTGTCATATAAACCAAATGTATATAAGTTCTGATGGTTCGTATAAACATCTCCTGTTATTAATATATCAGGGACCGAGCGAAGTGGGGCAACGGTAACATGTTGGACTCTCATTCAGGAGGATGCTGGTTCAAATCCTAGTCAGGCCATCCAGAATTTGTTTTACCATGGTTTCCCAAAGTCACTTTAGACAAATGCTGGGATGGTTCCTTAATAAAGGCTATGGCGGAATCCTTACCCAGTTCCTTTCAAGTTGCATGTTCCTGTTTTTAATGACCCTGCTTTTGATGAGACATAAAAAACTTGAACTAAAAAATGTAGAGGCAGCCATACTGTATTATTAAAGCGTAAATAAGTGTTACTTTTGACAAACTACATGTCGACAGTTGAAAGTAATGTTCCCATAATGCAACGCTGTCAGGTGATTTGTTTGCGAGCAAACGTCTAACTAGGTGTCAGATACAGCATGTAGTATAAAACATGTGTGTACAGGCTGTGCGAGCGGTCTACATGTCTGGCACTAATACCACACTAGGCAGCTCTGTACGGTTGGACTTCAATTTCACGCCTGGCACGACTGTAATCACGGCACTAAAGGCGCTGTAGCAAATGCGGCCCGTTAAACCTCGAGACGAATTGTATAAAATATTTCGCTCCATAATGTATCACATTTCTGTTCGTCAAAGTGCACGTCGTGTCGTCTACAAAATGGAATGCTTTATGTGGCCGAAACAGACTGATATGCTACTCGTCTATGGTGCGGCAGAGGGAAATGGGTGACAAGCTCAAAGAATGTACAGGGTTCGATTTCCGCACAGACAGCAGTCACACCACACGACATTTGAGTCTGTGGAGCGACATTTGAGAGAAAGTGGAAGTTTCGAGGGGACACGACTGAATGCAGGGTGCAGACGGACAGCGAGGACAGCCAGGTTTGAAGAGGATGCGTTGAGAATAGCTCACGTACCACTGCTAGAGTACTCAACAGAAGCCGCCGCACCATTGGTAGTGTGCTACATGAGCAATTACTGCATCTGTTTCATGTACAACGTATGCATGCTGTTGGTCCTGCGGATTTCAACGCATGAGTTTCTGGAACAACACAAAACACACTCTGAATTTGACAGATACATTCTCTTAATGACGTGGTTTCCTTTCAACGTGAAGGTATACAGAACTGTAGATATATCCACGAGTGGGCGGATGTCAGTTCTTACACCCCATTCGTCCACGGAAATCAACAGTGATTCAGAGTCAATATCTGGGTGGGTGTAACACATAACATGTTGGTTGGTCCCTACCTGTATCACATCATCTCACCGGCAATGTGTACGCTGAATTTCTGGGGGAAACTCTGCTGACATTACTCAAAGAGGTCCCATTACAAATGCGAGCTGCCATGTGGTTCCAACATGACGGCGTCCCTGCTCGCGATGTGCGTGTGATCACCTGAATCTCGTATTCTCTGGACGATGGATAGGCCATGGGGGTTGTGTTCTCTGGCCTCCACGTTCCCCTAATGTGATTCCATTGTACTATTTCTTCTGGGGTTATATGTGCAGCCTGGTGTATGAAACCATGGTGGAATCGGAAGAGGACCTCGTCACCAGCATTGTTGCAGCTGCTGGCATTATTCGGGACAATAGTGGTGTTTACACACGTGTCTGGCATTTGTTGATGCGGCAATGTGAACCGTTTGTCAAACGTGGGGGCCATTAACCTTCGAGCATTCCCTATAAATGTGTTTGTTATACATATTTCTACAATAAAACCTATGGAATGCCACAGCTTTTGTTGTCAAATGCAATATGTTACCTGATACCACTGAAATGTGATTCATTGTAATGGCATTGCTGTACACTGCTGCAACAAATATTTTAATTTTCAAAAGCCAGCACAGTACACAGCAGCAGTGATACAGTTCCAGGTGCGTGGGCAATACCAATATCTTTACGTCCTGCATAGGATCACACACAGTCTGTCGCCACAAACAAACTTTTGTGTGTGCTTATTAATGTATGGTACACGTTGTTTACAGTAGGTGTTAATATTGTCCGCCACCATCTGCTGTGCAGTGGCCATACACGCATGTAGGTAGTATTGCTTGCATACTAGGCGATGTATCGCTGTAGCGGAATCTTTGTGTGCATTTCAAACAAAAAGGGTGGGTCCTAGGCAGTTGCAACAAGGGGACTATTTTTGTTTAGTAGATTGTACTGCTCAATAAACCAGCATCAAATGTTCATAATTCCCTACGGTTATGCAGTTGCCGGCAATAAGAAGTTTGCCACCCCTGTTATTTTCATAAGGGGGAGTGTTATTAATGTGAGTTTGCTCTTAGGTTGACGATCCCGATAACATAAAACAATGTTCTGCGAATTGTACTTTCATCTTGCCTGGTTCTCGATATTTCTCAAAATTACATTCCAAATCTCCATTTTTGGGGACTTATTGCACCCTTAATATTAAGTTGATTTTGCATAATCCTCACAAAGTTTGTCTGTCGAATTCAGCCCCATCCTGTATATGTATAGGCCATTAAGGGTTACTTCCATCCTAGTGAAATAGTTGAAGTAAAATCAGTATTTTCCATGTATGCAAATAATTTTTCTAGGGTTACCACTTAAATTAACACGCAAAAAAAGAAAAATGTAGAGAATTTTTGCTAGGAAGTTTTTTAAATTGCCTAACTTTAGATACCAACACAGTGAACATGTGTTTTGATGTAGTGATACAGGATATTCACAGTAAAGTGAGCACTTATGAATGCCCTCATATTTGGAATAATAGTCAATAAATATATTTTCTTTTAGCCCTAGGCGTTAACTTCAGAGTACAGTGGAATATACACACTGTGTTTATTACTTACATGGTAATATTTATTAAAAAAGAATGGCTAAAAAATCTCTGAAAGCAAAAAGTAGCTAGGGCATCAAAAGTGCTCACTTTACCGTGAACAGCCTATAGTCTTGCTTGTGGTGCTTAACACCAGTCCTTGTATAGGAAGGTGCAGCGAGATAGTGTCCACCCACCTCATCATGTAATTCTGATGAGCATGCCCGCCTACTGATGCCTACAGTCAGTTAAGGACCAACCTTATTTATTATGAAACAAATTTGTTTAGGACATGGTAGGAAAATACTTTAGGTGAACTGCAGTTGGTATTGATTGCTGTTTTCCATCAACTGTATCACTACCAGGAATGGGAGTTTTACTATTGCTGGAAATAATCCATCACAGCAGTTGGGTTTATTTACTCCAATAAACTTATATTTTTGTTGGTGATTTTCAGGTGATTAAGCTTCTTTATGTATGTATATTGCATTAATAACATATGCTAGTCTCACTTTATTTGTACTGTATCATTGTATTCATGTTGCAAACATTTTCCTAAAACATTTTTTATTTTACAATTAGGAAAAGGCAGAACTAGTACGCAGTGTGGACTTTGAAACAGTAACGACGTTTGAAAGCCCATACGTGGAAGCAATCAAGGACTTGTGGGCGGATGGTGGCATCCAGGAGTGTTACGACAGAAGACGGGAGTATCAGTTGACTGATTCAGCTAAATAGTAAGTGATAGTCATGCTGGATCTGTTTTTGTGTTAAGAGAGTTTTACGACAAAGCTCTTATGAATGTAAAACTATAAAATTTGTCTGTCTGGTATGTTTATCATGTAAATGTTGGAAATATCATATGAAATGTGTTGGTACACATCAGTTGAGCAATATGTAAAACTTTTGTTTAGGTGTTTAACTCACGATTCGTAGCAGTAAGTTGTTTTTTTTAGCATGAGTTCATAAAAGGACTTGTTAATTTTTGAAATTTTTAAGATAATTTAAAGCACTGGGCAAAATATCATAAACAAATGCAATAAAAATAATTTCATAATAATAGTGAGTGTGTAAGTTGTGCTATGGTTTTCATTGGCATTCTTTGATTTCCATATTTCCTGCTCTTCACAAAATTCTGGTTTTATTCCTAACACTTTCCAATCGAGAAAGTTTGGTTCTTCGCATGTATAATTTAGTTACTAGTGTGGATGATTTGGTTGTAGACACCAGCCTGTTGAACTCGAGCAAAATAGCATTTCCATTTGGAGGGAAATAGAGCTATAAAGATTCATTCTTTCTTTCAACTCCCCCTACAATCCTGTCTCAAATCATTCCTCTTCTCACTGTTGCATCAACCTTTTTTTTTTTCTGGAGTTCTCATCATACTTACAATCCACTCTTGACCTCCACCTTTTGTCAGCTGTTCATTTGCTTAATAAATTTGTTCCCTCTATAAAACATATTTAGTTAACTTAATGTCCCCACATATTTGTGTCCATGTTATCATGCGTTCTATCTTACTTAAAATTTCCTTTGCCATGCTGTGCTTGCATTGATGTTTGCATCCCTCAACTATTATTTATCTTTCTTCTGTTTTGTTCTGTTATCTCTTATGTAATTGTATCATTGTACTTCGACTTTCAACTTGAGAATTGTGTAACGAGAGGTTCTTTAACTGAATTTTTAGACGAGATATGTAGAAAACTTGCCGACACAGTAAAGTTTATTTTTTTTATGTACCATCTCATTTTGAATCACTAAATAAATTAAAACTATGTATATGGAAGGCTTAATTTTTTCAGTCTAAATGCTATATCTGTTACTTTATCCTTAAACACATTGGTCACTATTATTTGGTGGCCCACATAGGAAGTTGGTATGAAGTGTAAATATGCTTTCTCAAGATATTTGAGGTAGGTTGTTGTTAAGTGTTGACGGCACTTGAAAATCAAAATAATATTGATGTGTTTGTAAGCGGAGGATTGCAATAAACAGCAGCATAATATTTAGTGTGTTTCTTGTAGATTAGCTGTTTCTTTCCTGTTACTTGGCTAATCTAAGGCAAATACTGGCTCACCTCTTTTTATCTGGGTAGTTAACATTACCTATAAGGCACCGCTGTGGAACTGAGCTAGCTTGCGAAGTTCGAGAGTCAGTTGATCAAAACATGATTACCTTAAACTCTGCTTGGCCGACATTCCTGTGAAACGTGTAGATTCTGTTATTCTATGTTCATGGTTCAGAAAATTTAAAATTACTAGGTTTAGCACGCAGAAGTACTGCATTCAACTTGTAAAATGGCTACTTCTCACACTTCACATTCAAATGTTGCATGTCTTGTAGACGAGATGGGTGGATTAACTCGCCTGATGACAGAGTGCTCACAAACAGCCGCACTGAAGTATCATCAAATTATTTTGCAATTGCAGTCTTTAATTGTATTTAACGTATATATTTTATTGCTTATTTAAGTAACTTAAAATTTGCCAGCAAAGACTTAAGATGGTGTAGTAATTACTGGATGGCAGTGCTGTGGAGTTGGAGACAAAAAAGTGGAGGAGAAATTGATTATTTTGGTTAAAGTTTTGCATACCAACCCCTCAGTTTTGATGTTTCAAATTTACCAACTACACCGAGTTTTGAATGGAATAGTGATTTCTTTAATTTGGCCAACAGATTCTCTTTCTGTGTTGCAGGGATTAGTACAAATAATCTGTAAAACAGCAGGACTTCAAATTTTATAACTTTATCAGTCAAGCCTCTTGAGCGTTGTTTTCCAGAAAAATCATTGTACAGTGATTTTTAAAAAAAAAAAAAAATGTATTTAGCATTACTGTACATTATCATTTTTGACTGCTCACACCTAAGTAATGTTTACGAAAAAATTAAATACTGTGTTAAAAATATAACATATTGTTGAAAATGTGATGTTTGTACTCATACGAGCTTATGACAGTTGTGATGACCACTCTGGGTTATTCAAACCAGTCCTTCCCAGACACACGGGCAAGATAAAGAAATAATAGCCACGCTCTTTCCTTCTCCACTTCATGTCCCTACTACAGTGGAACTGCTGAGGTTAATTTATAAATCTTGAGGAATTAAAACAGCTTGTCTCCCTCACTCCTGTCATGTGTCTTCAGGAAATATACTTTCACCCTACTGATATTACCTTGCTCCGAGGTTACTTAATCTTTTGTACAGATAACACGGTGATGGATCGTGCATGTGGTGGAGTGTGTATTGTTGCTCAGGATTCTCTGTATCTGGAAGCTTTCACCCTTGCCATCACACTGCACGCTGTTACTATCTGGGTGTTCCTCCGCATGTTTCTCACTCTTTGTAGTGTTCCTCCGACTCCATGTATCCTTGTTAACCTCGAGGGTCTTCTCTCGCAGCTCCCAGCTCCCTTTGTGGTTGTTGGTGACCTGAATGCCCACAATGAACTATGGGGCTCCTCAGTCCTCGCACAGGGGTGCTAGGTGTTGTGTCATTGAGTCGCTCTTAACGGGTGCCATCCTTGAACTAAACAAGTGCGCTCCTATACACTACACCTCTCACACTGGTGCCACGTTATGTATATATCTTGCCTTTTGCAGTTTTGCAGTCCGTCTCTTGTCACCTGCTTTGAATGATCTGTTTACCCCGATCTTTGTGGTAGTTACCACTATCCCATCATTTTAAAGGGTATGTCGCATGTTGCACAGTCTCTTCCTTCTGTTACAAGGCCTCACATCACTTTCCACCAGAGGTCCCTCCCAATGTGAATGTGCCAGTGAAGGAATTTATTGCCCTTGTAGTTTCTGCTGAAGGGACTGCCATTCCTACTTCTACCATTCGCCACTATCATGTCCCCTGGTGGAATAATTAGTGTCGGGAAGAGATCCTTGGCCAGGTGTCGCGAGCTCCGCATATTTCATTTTCGCCCAACGGAGAAGAATCTGGGGCAGTTCTGCGAGTGTAGGGTATGGGCACATCGTATTATTAGGGAGAGCAGATGGGCCTCTTTTAGAGGCTTTATATCAACACCGATGGTACATACTACCAGCAAAGTTATCTGGGACAATGTTTAGAAGTTGTGCGGACGTAACCTCAGTGTAAAGATTCCCTTCATCTGTGTCAAAGACAACATTTGCTAATTAATGCCTCTGAAATATCTGACCTGTTATACTGCTTTTTTACTTCATTTTAGAATAGAGAAAGTTACTTTAGGCCCTTAGAGTCCAGTGTGAAGGAGGTGCATTGACTTTGGTGCCTCGGGGGAGGAGCAGTATAATCAGCCCTTCTTCATCCTCGAACTTGAATGGGAGTTCTCCCACTGAAAACAGTTTTCTGTGAGTCCTGAAAATGTTCATTATGCAATGTTGCAGGAACCACCTTCCAAAGGGAAAATGTACCTGCTTGCTATTGTTAATATGTCTGTATTTCTGGTGTTTTTCCTTCCCTTAGGTGTCAGTATTTTCTTATCACTATCTTTAAAACCAGGGAAGGATGAGGTTATTGTGTCCAGTTACCGCCTTATATTCCTTACCAGTTACGTCTGCTGCAACAGAGGGTTCTTAGTGACCACCAGACCACTCTGTCACATGTGTAAAACCTGCCCCCAACTCCGCAAGCATGTCATCCATGGTGAATATACATTGGAGGTGAATAAGAATGATAGCAAAAAGTGAATTAGTAGTAGCTTTATGATGGTCAGTTTAAGAGGGTGACTAGAAAGTAAATTAATTAATTTCCTTTTTTACTTTTAATAACTAGACACTTATCTTTTTTTTTCTCTGCCCCAAGAAAAATACAAACAGTTACAAAATTTATGCAAAAATTACATTAAATTATTTAAAGATTATAATTCCCCAAATTACTTTAAAAAACCTATCAAATTTAGGGGTTACAATAAAAATGTGCCCTTACAAAAAATATATAGTTACAGAAATATACTGAAGAGCCAAAAAACTGGTACACCTGCCTAATATTGTGTAGGGCCCCCGCGAGCACGCAGAAGTGCTGCAAGACAACGTGGCATGGACTCTACTAATGTCTGAAGGTATGCCGGAGGCAATTCACACCATGAATCCTGCAGGGCAGTCCACAAATCCAAAGGAGTGTGAGGCGGTGGAGATCTCTTCTGAACAGCACGTTGCAAGGCATCCCATATATGCTCAATAATCATGTCTGGTGATTTAGGTGGCCAATGGAAGTGTCTAAAGTCAGAAGAGTGTTCCTGGAGCCACTCAGTAGCAAAACCCTACGCGTGGGGTGTCGCATTGTCCTGCTGGAAATGTCCACGTCCGTCTGAATGCACAATGGACATGAATGGGTGCAGGTGATCGGACAGGATGCTTACGTATGTGTCACCTCTGTCGTATCTAGACATATTGGGGGTCCCATTTCATGCCAACTGCACACACCCCATACCATGACAGAGCCTCCACCAGCTTGAACAGTCTCCTGTTGACATGTAGGGTCCATGGATTCATGAGGATGTCTCCATACCTGTACACGTCCATCCGCTCGATACAATTGGAAACGAGACTCGTCAGACCAGGCAACGTGTTTCCAGTCATTAACAGTCCAATGGCGGTGTTGGTGGGCCCAGGCGAGGCGTAAAGCTTTGTGTCGTGCAGTCAACAACGGTACACGAGTTGGCCTTCAGCTCCGAAAGCCCATTTCAATTATAGTCCATTGAATAGTTCGCACGCTGGCACTTGTTGATTCCCCAGCATTGAAATCTGCGCCAATTTGAGAAAGGGTTGCACGTCTGTCACGTTAAATGATTCTCGTCAGTAGTCGTTTGTCCCGTTCGTTCACGATCTTCTTCCGGCCGCAGCGACGTCGAAGATTTGATGTTTTACCGGATTCCCGATATTCACGGTACACTCGTGAAATGGTTGTATGCGAAAATCCAAAGTGTATCACTACCTCTGAGATGCTATGTCCCATCTCTCGTGCGCCGACTATAACACAACGTTCAAACTCGCTTAAATCTTGATAACCTGCCATTGTAGCAGCAGTAACCGATCTAGCAACTTTGCCAGAAACTTGTTGTCTTATATAGATGCTGCCGACCGCATTGTGTTACTCTGATTGGTTCCATGCCTTTGTTATTTGCATACGCACGCCAATACCAGTTTTTTAGGCTCTCCAGTGTGTATACAATTACTTAACTGACACAATCTTCCCCAATTTACAATTTACTTTATTCCCAAATTTGCATGTCTTGAGTGAGCTTGATCGAAATGAGGTAGCATAACTCCGTTACACTGCAAGACATTAGAGCAAATGGTTGTCAGTCTCGTATACTGTCTGGAGACCTGGCACTTTCTTTCCTCAGTGTGGTTTGTTTTCTCCTCCTGAGGTGCATTTAAATGGCTCTCTGTTATAGTGTCTTGATGTGTTAAGTTCTTAAACATCTTATTTGATGACAAATTATCATTGATCTTCTACATCAAACACCTTAAAGTACGTTGTGTTCTGGATCTCGGCCATCTGAAGATGCTGAGTGGTCTAACCTCTGTTTTTAAGAAGGGGTTGGGGGGATCACCATACAACATATTACAACTCGGGCATTCCGAACAAGCCCAGTCATTAGTATATGTGCAGAGGCTGGGTGAACCTCCACTTGGCTATAGGCGTGAACTTTTCCTGTCATGTGGGCTTGAGGATACGACCAGCTGTGCATATCGAAGCCGCAAGCTACTCGACCTGTATGTTTGTTTTCAGCATGTCTGGATTCTGTCATTCACCCATACAGGATGTCTACTGACCGGGGAAATTACGGTAATTGCACGGGATTTTAGTCAATGTCTGGGATTTCGTACTACGTTTTTTCAACTTGCGTTTCCCTTCCTCTCTTCTCCAAAATTCTAAAATGTTGTCATGAAAGCCGAAGCTTGGTGGCGAAGCAGCCTCGTTCGTGAATCTTGTGATTAGTGCATCGACTGATGTTTTTCTGCTGAAATTGACTGCACACTGTTGCTCGCTACTGATAACACACAGCAAAATACGTGCGTGTGGGTCGGACGAATGGACTCTCTCAATCTCAACTGTGTTTGCCTGCCGTGGGCTGTCTGGCCAGTCGGCATGCAACAGCGTTTTGTAACGTACGGTAGTGACTATTGAAGTGAGTTTATCTGGTAAGTAATATTTACTATGTGTTTTGTCAGTGTGTGCAGTATAATTAGTGGTTAAGCTTTTATTTGAATGGAATGTGTTTCTCCAGGCCTAGGTCACAATAATTAGTTACTTTCTTAATCTGTTAACACATGGTAAACATACGATAATGTTTGTGCGCCAGGGTTTGCACTACATGATTCATATAATTAATATTCCTGAAGTATAAATACTTATAAACATTTAAGTAAAGCCTTGATAATTATTAATTCCCGGTGCCGAAATTTTTTACTTCAAATTGGGCTACATAATTTTGAATTTTAAAGTTTTTTTATTTGTTTCTTATCTGGGACAGGTCTTTTCCTCTGAAAACAGTGTTGGTATTGCACATGTTAAATATTAGTATATGCAATATTTACCCACGTGCGCCTTGCAATTTTTTTTCTTTAAAATACGGCCTCCAGAAAGGCGCTGGTGATACACGAGTCAAAGAGAATTTGGGTTGTTTGTGCATGCAGACGTATTGGGGTGGTTGTCTGTATGTAAAACACTTTAAACTTAATTGAGTGCAAAAAATTAGCCTGTGCGTCTGTGGTTAAGGGGAATGGTACACGAAAACCGTATATTTACCTAATTTTTGTCGCAGGTTGTTTTACAAAGAATTTTTCGAAATGTTTGGCATTAAAAAATGTAATTTCGTAAACCTTCGTACATTATTAGAAATTCACTGCACTGCACTATTCCCGGAGCACTTGTGGAAGATAAGAATGAATAACTTATTTCTCATTATCCATCAGTGCTCCAAGAATAATCAGCGCAGTTAATATCTAACAAAGCATGGTGTTCAAAATAGTTATTTATGTCTTGTCGAGCCGAAAATTTAGTTAAACTCTTTGAAACAACTTATGACAAAAATCTGGCAAATAATGCTTTTGTGCGCCATTCCTCTTAGAGTGCGTCATCCTGGCGGCTGCTGTTCTGTGCGGCCAGTTGCCAACATAAAGCGGCCATTTGCGATGCTTGTGGTTTTGTTACATACAGTAATATAATTACTGCAGCGTAAATCAACTATCAGAATTTCACATACACTTTAAGTACCGACTGCATGTTTCGGCGATTGTATAAAAACTAAGTTCCTTTATGCATTTCATGCCCTACAATGTGTTGTTATGAAAACTTAACAAGTTATTGCCGATAGCATCTGAGCTGAAAGCAAAGAAATCCCAAATTACTAAATGACAAAATTATCAGTTTGTTCAATTCAGAATTTAAAATACTTGCCAACTCCTGATTATTCACCACAATTGAAGAACTAGTGCCACATGTCTCACTCATATTTACTAAATTATAGCTACTGTTTCTTTTCAGCATTGCATTTTGCAGGGCTAAGAATTTTGCATACCTATGTTTGCTTGGCTGTGTAAAATGTAGCCTAGTATGAGAACTTGAAACAACATGTATTTGTACAAGCATATGCAGCACAGAACGATTAACATTTTCTCTCCCCCTACTAAACTTTTTTATATGTTATTAATAAAACACAAATTGTATGACAGGACAGCTTTGGATTTCACAAACATGTGCACTTGATTAAATAAACTTTATTCTACCAGTATTGACTTATTAATTAGTAAAAAAAAATCCATCTCATGAATGTCACTGACTGCATTAGATGTTTGCAGTGAAATAGGCAGACCATAAGTTTATTTTATGTGCAACATGTTAATATTTGCTAACACGGGTACATATTGATTAAATTGAAATGTTTCTCTCGAGCATTATCCGTGTATAGGAGTGAACTGTATTTGAAATATTGAGCAAATCTCGAACATTAAAATATATTTAATTCTAGTTACAATTTTGTTATTCTTGTAGATGTGTGCGCTTCCACATCACAATGGCATGGCAGGGCATAATCGAGGAAAAATTTAATTTCNTGATTAAATTGAAATGTTTCTCTCGAGCATTATCCGTGTATAGGAGTGAACTGTATTTGAAATATTGAGCAAATCTCAAACATTAAAATATATTTAATTCTAGTTACAATTTTGTTATTCTTGTAGATGTGTGCGCTTCCACATCACAATGGCATGGCAGGGCATAATCGAGGAAAAATTTAATTTCAATCAGGTTGGAAGGCTGAATTTCATTGAGTGCAAGAAGTCCAGGATAATAGTCACTCTGCCCAGTGTGCAGTCTGCAAGACTATATTCTCCAATGAATCTATGGGAAGAACAGCCATTGTCAGCCACTCAAATGGTAGCAAGCACAAACAAAAAGCCAGTAGTTCTGAGAAGTCAGCATCTCTTGACTTGTGGGCTACTTCACAGGTTCGTTCCACTTGTGAAGTCCCTGCATCAAGTGCAACTTCTTCAGTGTCTTTGCCAATAGAATCTCCATTATCAAAGCCCTCTTCATCAGGCTCTGCTGTTTCTAGTGTCTTCGTAGTATCACCAGCAAACGCTCCAGTACTCATCAGTCGTCCGTAATACAGGAGTTACATTCAGAAAGATAAAGGGATGCGTGCGGAAACTTTGTGGTGCATTCAGACATTAATGAACCACGACTCTCCGAGAGGAGTTACTAGTAGTGTGTATCTGTTATGTGGAATGTTTGCTGATGACCATATTGCCAATAATATGCATCTTCAGAAAGACAAAAAATTTTATGCCATTGTCTATAGCCTTTCTCCATATTTCCATAGTATGTTAACAGCTGAGTTGAAAGATTGTGACAATTTTGTCTTGAGTTTTGATGATAGCATGAACAAGGTGGCACAGAGACAACAAATGGATTTGTGTGTAAGGTTCTGGGAGCCAGATTTGTAAAATCAGTGTCCTTGCATCATACCTCTGGTTAAGATCTCCTCAGAGCTTTGAAAAAGGGATTAGAAGACCTCGACCTGATGATCATTCAGTTATCAATGGATGGCCTAAATGTCAACTTCAAAGTATTAAGACCGTCAAAGGAAGATATTCAAACAACTCTAGATTCTCTGCTTTTTCTTGACATTGGGAGCTGCGTATTGCACAAAGTTCATAACGCACTGGGTTTAAGAAGACTGGTTGGGAGATAGTGGCATTTTTCAGAACTCTGTACAATTTATTTAAGGAGGCTCCAAGTTGAAGAGGTGACAACACAGAAGCCTCTGGGTCTCATGTGTTTCCTCGTGGGGTGTGCTCTATCTGCTGGGTGGAGAATGGAGGGTCGCAAGAAGAGTTAAGGAAGTTTTGCCTCCAGTCAGTTGAAGGCACTGCTAAGAAGGTATCTTGCAACAGTTTTTCAATAGTATCAAATGCATTGAAAGATGAACTTCTTTCAGCTAAAATTTATTTTTTTGAGGGAATGACTGATGACATAGAAACATTTTTAATGAAATTTCAGATGGATGCTCCAATGGCACCATTCCTTTATGCCAGTTTGACTGTTATAGTAAAGACTGCAATGTCTAAAATTTTGAAGAAAGAAATTATTGAGAGTACTGCACTTCATAAAATAGATGTTCTAAAGGAGAATGGTAGCAAATCTTTTACAGCTCTCTAGGATTTTAAGCACATAGACCTTGGATATGGTACTATAGCAGCTCTTGAAAAATGTGAGTTATCTGAGAAGGATATCATATGCTTTCTCAAAGATTGTCGAACTGCCTTGCCATATTTTGTAGCTAAACTCATGCAGAGATCTCCTCTGAAATATCCACTTACCAAACACTTACCTGTTTGAACCCACATTACATATCTTCCAAGGATTGCACTGAGAAACAACTTAAATCTACTCTAGACATTGTTCTCAAAGCCAATCTGCTCCCTGCTAGCATTGTAGAAAGGGCTGACAGAGAGTATAAGGCTCTCTGCTTACATCCACATGGGGCTGAACTGATGAAGTCTTATTCAAGATCAGAGACTCGACTAGACACTTTCTAGATGGAGCTTACAAATAAGAAAAAAGAATACGGGAACCTTGTCAAAGTAGTGAAACTTCTATTTATTTTATCTCCTAGTAATGCAAATGTAGAATGAGGATTTTCAGTAAATAAATCAATTTTGGTGGAAAATTTGAAGGAACAGTTCTTTAATGAAATACCAAAACTATTACTTAGTTTGGTGAGGAATGCTTATTCAAGATATAGTGAAGCACTTAAAGAGCAACATCAAGCTAAAGCTGAGTTCCAAGATGTAGAGGCAAAGAAGTGCAAGTTGCTGGAGGATGTGGAACGGGCTGTGTCCATCATCAACAAAAGAGTGAATGAGCTGCGGAAATAATTTTATTTATGCTGCAACACTCTGTAGTAATATCCGTTTTCATTGAACTTTATAACGTATACTTTCATTGAGTTTGGTGAAATTTTAGTAGCTTTTTAATTTGTAGCGGCAAATAGTAATTTTAGAGATAGTAAGATTTTTTTGTGGTTTATAGTTAAGCAATTGTTTTTAATAGATTATGTAGGGGACCTGTTCTATGTGGTACTATTGGACTTTATTTTCATGTGGCAGGTGAAATTCAAGTCTGCAGTTAGTTAACCTAGAGTGAATTGAATGTTAGCAACACAAAAATGTAAGATTTTTCTGTGTGTTTAATTATAATTCTGTTGAAATGCATTTTATTTTTAATAATGTTTGTTTTGTATAAATTTTCTTTTCACTTTTCTGTGATCCTCATTTAGGGTACTTGGAAGCTGCAGTTGTACAGGATTTTTTCATTACTGTATGGAAATTGTACAGGAACTAACTTGGTTAGTCTAACCATGTGGCCCATGAATTATTGTCCCCTGTGCACCATGAATGTCCATGGTCGACGCAGAGGGCTGTTGTGCGACTCGACTTGGCAGAGTATACAAAGCAGAATACTCCTCCTTCCGTATACAGAGGCCTATTCAGTGATATTGTACATTTTAATTTCCCTAATTTTTACATGTTTTTGCACTGATGGGTGTCATTCAGGTGCCTCTGCTGGGTGTGCTATTGTGGATGGTGCAGTGAGGTACATGTTTGGGTTCCATTCAGTGTGCTTAGTTTTAAGTGCAGAGCTGTATACTATTTTTAAAGCTCTGTTTTTATTGGTATGGGGTTTCTTCTTTGGTGCTTAGTGCGCTCAGACTTGTTGAGTGGATTGTCCACCATTCTGTCTATCTCTCACTCCATCCAGTTCTCCCCCTGATATGGCAAAAATTGATGGAGGTAGAGGGTAGGGGCATTCGTGTAGTTTTCTTGTGGGTCCGAGGTCATGTGGGCATTTCTGCCAATGAGGTGGCTGACACTGCTGCAAAAGAGGTGTGCAGCCTTCCACTTTGAGTCCTGTGGATATCTGTGTGTGATGTGCTGTGTGCCGTAAAACTTGGGAGAGAGACTTTACTTCCCTCCCACTGACAACAAGTTTCAGGCCATTAGTGCAATGCCTAGTCGCGTGTGTCGTTCTCTGTCGCTTACCCGCAGGGGAGGATGTGATGTTGGCTCATCTCTGGATTGGGCGCACATCATTTACGCGCTCCTGCTTTGTGGTGAACCACCTCCTGCTTGTGATGCGTGTGACTCTCCTTTGGCTGTTTGCCACATTTTGCTGGAGTGTCCCAGGTATCACCAGGTCCACTACAATTTTACCTTGCCAGACGAGCTACGGCTAATGTGTTATGGGGGTACGTCTGTATGCAAGGTACTGCCTTTTCTACGTTCTGCGGGTCTTTTTAATGTGTTTTGATGTCTTTTTTAACATTTATGTTCTTGCACATTTTTGTTTTGCCTGTTTTTTCTTGTTTTTCTTTAATGGAAATTCTTTTTACCACTTGTTTTGTCCTTTTTTTCCATGTTGGCACTGATGACCTGGCTGCCATTTTGTGTCTTTTATTTTAGTTTTCATGTGGGTGATAATGGCTGCCAATGCACCCCCACAAAATAACCACTAACACACACTTGCTCTTTGTTGTGGTGAATTTAGCTTCTTCTGAATATCTTCAGGCATCACTCACCAATGCCCTTAGAAATCACAGCTGTACAACACTGCTTCAGTTTAGCCACTTCCATGCAAAATACACACAATCATTTCTTCTTATGGTTAATTCGGTAGCTTCCCTTACACACTGTATTTCTTATTTCTACTTGCTAAGGTACAGTCAAACTACAATAAACATGCACACACTTCCCACNCCCCCATATTCTTCTTCTTATCCCTTTGCTACCTCCATGTGTATTTCTCTGGAGAAGCAACTGCTCTCCAGGGAAGGGACAAGGAAGAACTGCCACTCAGCTGTATAGGAACATCAGAGAATCTGGGGCATGACCAGAAATAATTATCGGGAACAACTTGGGGCCTTTTTACACACAGTGACTCAGCAAAGCTGCTAAGGTGGCATATCACTGAATCAAATGAGAGCTTTCACACTTGGTGACAGAATTACCAGCACTGTGGACACCTTGCCAATGCACCAGTAACACATGGCTGTGGCAATGCTGTAGTGGTGCTCGCTGGCAACTAGAAGACACATTATTGCCAACCATTGTCTAGTTACTGTGCGTGTGTTTGCAATGGAGTCATAATAAGCTATTCATACAGAAACTGTGTGTAACAATATAATCACAGATATTTAGAACTGCTGTAAGTCGTCAAATAATGTTTGAAAAGCACCTTTCTAATTACTTTGATTCATTGAAGGGTGAACCTAAAAATCAAGTTTTCCCTGTTCCCCGTTTTCCTTCCTTTTTCCTTATTTCTCCTTCCTGTCAACCGTAGTAATATTAGATCACATTCACCACCAAACTCCATAGTTGGAACTTGATTTTTGGCAGCAGCAGTCATGTGGGAGCTTATCCTGCAGCAGTGTAACTGTAGCGAGGCTGCGGTGCGATGCCAGACAATCGTGTGTGAAATGAGCTTTGCAGCCACTGGCAAAGTGGGGTTGCTTGCAGCATCGTTATTTCTACCTTCACAACATCTTGCTATCCTCACGCAGCCACTTCCTTCAGCCATCTGTCTCTTGGTCTTCCCTGTGACTTTTTGCATCACATACACATTTCATTCATCCTCCTGGGTCAATCTCTCTTCTGCCCTCTTCACATGAAAATGGTATCTCAGCCTTCTCTCTATCCTGTTATATAATATGTAATTTTACTTGTTTTTTCTCTTTGTTACCTGGATTCCTGTTGTCGTCGTCATATGGGAACACAGTTAGTTTTATGTCACCGCACTGAAAAATTGATTTGTTCACTTCACGATTTTCACTGGTTCTTCCTTCAGGGATATTACTAACTGGCTAGAACACAGAATAGAGTCCAGTACAAATTTTACTCTGTAAACAGTCCACAGTTGGAAAACACCAAGAAATAAAGGAGGATTGGGATAAAGAAACATTTTGGCAAGTTCAAAAGGTATGTAAATATAGCTTTAAGGGGAAGTATACATTGTATATATTAGGTGTAGAAAATGTCCACCATTGCACTTTTCACATAAATGCATATGACAAACCACGTTCGAAAATACCCTCCACAGTTATGCTATATGTATTAAGATCACCCAATATGGAATGTTGGTTTGCAACCTGGAATACTGTGAAGATGGACTACATATGTAACATTCTTGAAATATGCTAACAAGTAGAAGTCTGGGGGTATTAGTTCTAAAACTGTATAGGCAACAAATTTTGTAAAATTATATCCGTAGTTTCCCTTTTAGCATGGGATGTCGTAGTGTACTGTTGAAATAAAGTCCTTCCAAAACTATTGTGAAGTGTGGCCACAAAGTGTTTGACCGTCGTAATGTATAATGATGTCTGTTAACTGTTGACTGTAATGAAAATTTGTGTTGTGACATTGCATTTCACACAGCAATCTTATGTAGTGTAGAGGTATCTCATGGTAAACCCTCATTGTATGCATCTGTAAATTCTCAGCATTAATGTAGTCGTCTACATGAAACATGGCTTCCACTGACATAAATTATTAAGCTTCTCTCAACCAGAGATGAATCGGTGACAGTTTTGCAGCAAAGTCTCAAAATCCATTAGCAACAGCTGCCATGCAATGTGAAATGTGCATTGATAGATTTGACAACTACAATGTGTGATGAGGATTTCTGACACACCATTGTGACTGGAAAGCTTCCACACCAATTTCTTTAAACTCCTAACCACTGCTGCTATGATGCAGTGCCATTTCCCTCAAAGCACTTTGCAACTACAATTTTTTGATGCTTGTGCAAGATTTCCGGCCTTTTTGAAACTGAAACAGATGCTGGATGTTTGACTTGTTCAGTTGCGTTTCTTGGCCAGACATCTCTTAGAAGGCCTTTTTTTGTAAATGTACACAGTTGCACAAGAAATATTCTCTGTTCTAATGTGCACATTGTGGTTTTGCTGTGCGTTTCTCACCACCTGGGCTGGAGAGAGTGGGGTGGATGTCATTACCATGACAGAATAAGTGATAGAGGTCATTAAGTACATTGGATGTGTGTGTATTTAGATAATGGTTTAAATAATAATTTCTTCAGGTATGTTCATCTGAGCTGCATTTTGCGTGTGCTTTGCACTGTGTGCCAACGAAATTTCATAGAACTGTTGCAGATGGTCAGGTTACAGATATTTTGCTTATGTGATAAACAGTTGTATGTATTGAAAGATAAAAATATTAACTTACGTGTAACACAGTGATAAAACATAAATCTCTTTATCAGTGATGGGTGACTGGTTTGTGTTGCACATTGTCAAACCCGTGCACAAAGATTTTTGTATTGCTTACACTGTAATACCTACAGCATGCTGCCTAGCTGATGTGTACCACCACATGACATAGGAAGCAGTTTTGTGTACCTTCCTGATTTCCAATATAGGCCTACTACTTATTGACATGTCACTTCTAAGATATTTCTGTTATCTTTTCAGTTTTATGTATTGGGTACTTGTGCATTACTCACAAATATTTAAAAAAAAGTAATATGTAAATGTGTAGTACAAATTATATAGTCTTTCTCTATTAAATTAAATAAAAATTACCTGTCATTGTGTTACATTTTGCAGGGGATGGTTAACATGTTCAGAAGGTAATTCCAGTTTTATTTGCAATACTGTCATTGTGCAATATTTGTGCTTGCTAAATATTTCAGTTTAATAAGTCTGCTCAGTTTGAACTGAAAACTGTTTCTCACTATGAAACAATCTTTCGCCACTTTCCTATAATATAAAGTATAAATATGTAGGTACATTCAAGAACTTTTATAATAGTATTATGATGTAAAATTGTTTTTTTTTTTTTTATTCTTTTGTATGTGTATTTCACATGTAACAAACATTTCTGATTTTTTTAAGGAAAATTTTGGTCAATATGTTAAAAGTAGACAAGTTTTATTTCAACACACACAAATTTTCTTCAAGTTAGGTTTTTTTTATCAGGATTTATTTGTATTTTTATGTGACTGTTTTGTGGTCAGTTTTTTTAATTCTCTGCTGGTAATTTTTTTGTACGTACTGTTTTCTCTAAAAAATTGTATTTTAGTTGATTTTTTAGATTGTTTTATTTTTTGCTGAGAAACAGCTGGAGAGTGCTTTTTAATGAAACATGTTTAGTTCCTTATTTTACTTTTCCTTAGCTATGCGAGGGCCATTTGGAAAGTCATATCAGTGTGTGAATTGCACATGGGAAGATAGTGATCTCGAACAACTGAAGGTCAGCCAGTTTCTCTTATTTGCCAGTCTTTGTTGGAGTGCAATTGTGCGAGGTACATTCCCTAAAACTAATAGAAAATAGAGAATCTTGCCACTTGTGAAAGTAGATCCGTAACTCAACTTCTTAATACACAAAGTATCAGGTTGTAAGAGATTTAGTGTCGAACCAAGGGAATTTACTGTAAAATTGTGGATGGCAGATGGTATTAAAGGTTTCATAGAGGAGGAGAGAAAATCCATGATGAAAAATTAGGTGTTCCTATCTGTCATTAAGAGATGTGTCTGCGACTTCTTTAAAAAAAAAAAAAATTCCATTCCATGCTTGTTGACATCTATGCAAAATTTCCATGCTTCTTGAACAGTAATTCACAAATTTGTCACAGTTTACATCAGATACTGAAAATTATTGAGTTGGGTTTAATGCAAACTTTCTGAACAACATAAAGCAAACCAGATGGGTACTGTGTTGTGTTTTTCTTTAGCGATACTGAAAGGAAGGAAATTAATTCCTTATGCACATACAGTATTTAAATGATGAAAACTTTGTGTTTACTACAACTCTTTCAACCCAGAAAGTCATGGGACAGAAAAGTCTATTCTTCATCAGGCTAACGCCCTGGGGATCCGCAGTTAATATGGACACATGTAGTGAAACACTGGTAAAATTGTGAACGGTCATTCAGGATCTCAAAGAGGACTGTTGTCTGCTGGTGTGGTCTTTCTTCTTTATATTGCTTGGCCCCACAGTGCCACATGAAACACTCCTGCCAAGTTTTAAATGGGAAATTGAAACCATCCACAGTACAGCCTAGGCCTAGCCCTGAGCAAATTCACTTTACACAAAAGTGAAGTACCTCTTGGGTGGGAAAATGCTTTGTATCAGATGTGGAGTTGAGGGAAAGTCACCTTATTTCAGAATAAACTTGTAGAGCTTTATGAATAGCGTATATAAAAACTACTTGTACAATATGACGTGCTAAATGTTAGAGGAGATTGTATCAAAAAATAATCTTTTGTGCTTTTGAAGTTAAATAAAATATTTTTGTCAGGAATTGCTACAGGTTTATTTGATTCCAGGAAGAGTACTGCATTCTGAATAGTCCTTGTGATTTGTAACAACATATGGTATTAAATTAAGGTGGCCTCACAAATGGTGAAATTTGGTTAATGACAACTCGTCTAAAGGCTCATAGCAGATAGGTCAGTATGACATCACATGCTGTTTTTACCCATGGTGCAAAATTTAGTGGCTTTGGCAGTCACACCTCACCTTGATGCGTTACAGCTGTAAAGTGTCCCATAGCAGTGGACAAAAAAGCTATTGCACATCGCAGTACCTTGACATTTGACATTGCTGTTTATCTGCTGCTGCGTTTGCATAAGTCTTCTCGTCATTATCAAAGCCTTTGCTCAGCATATTTCACCAATTCNGCTCAGCATATTTCAGTGCCGTGGTGGAGACAGTTGCCTCTTTGCATTTTTCTGTATACTATTCACCATACCTCCTGATGCAGTGTCCTCCGTCCTCCGGTCATTGCCATGCTGTCAGCTTCCATCAGATAGTTCAACATGTGGCTTTACTCCAGTCCACATAATGTGCGCATGGAAGCTTGTAATGATACAGTTACTTTTTTTGTGAAATCTTTTTATGTGATGTTACTACTCCACACTTGAGATGTGCTTAAATTTCATATTTTGTTTTTTTGGGGTGGTTGTACATGTCAGTTTTAAGTATCCTTTATTGGCTATAAAATTTGTATTTCATCAGAATGTGATTGGGAGTACATTGTAGCAGTTATTAAATTTTTCATGGTTACAGCCTTTACGTACTTTGAAAAACTGGATTCCACTCGCAAGTAATGTATCTGAAGGATGTTATTCAGGTTGTTATCAGAAGAGTATTCTTGGAGCTAGGTGATTGTGTAGAATGTTTGCATATTCACATTGGTCATTCAAATTGAGGGCATTTTAATTGCTGTGGTGGATAGGTGATTGAGTGATGGGATATTTGAGATTTCAACTCCTAGTATTAAATATGTAAGAGGGCTGATTCAGAAGTTGTGGTAACTGTTGTTTATCTCCCGAAACTGACCCAACACAGGAAATGTACTATGTACAGTTGAAAGTGTGTATACAACATGTACATTTTAAATGTGACACCACATGGAATATAGATGCAGGAATGTCCAGCGAGGAACAAAGACAAACATGGCTGCTTGAAATCACAGTTTGATATATTCTCATACAAACAGTATAAACTCATGAGAATGGGTATGTATCATACATGTAAGAGCTGTTTAACATTGTTCAAAGTAGTCTCTGAGGTTGTCCACGGTTTGTTGCCAGTGATGAGGCAGACGGGAAATACGATCGGCTATACGAGATCCAGCAATGTGCTCCATGTCTCGTCGAAATGCTATGACGATGTCTGCCTCATCACTGGCAACGAACCGTGGACAACCTCTAAGACTACTTTGAATCATGTTAAACAGCTCGTACACGTACGATACATACCCGATCACATGAGTATATACATTTTGTACGAGAACATATCAATTAAACAGTGATTTCAAGCAGCCATGTTTGTCTTTGTTCCTTGCCAGACATTCCTGCATCCATACCCCATGTGGTGTCGCCTTTAAAAACATACAAGTCATACACTTTCAACCGTAGATAGTACATTTCCTGTGTTGGGTCATTTTCGGTAGATAAAAAATAGTTGCTATGACTAATGAATCAGCCCTCGTATTATATTTTATTTGGTGTGCAATTGTTCTTTTGGGTAATTAACTGGCTGAAATAAAATTTTTATGTCCTAGGCAATAATTTTTTTTTCAATATTGCTATTTTTGTGCAGTCATTACTGTATTTATTTTTGTAAGCTGGAAATGTAAAAGTTGATGTAAATCTTATGGAAGCACTTGGAATGTGTGTAACTTACCGATATATGTGTGTCCTTTTAGTATTATTTTTGTTGTTAAATAAGAAGAATAGTATAATATTGTTNTGTATTTATTTTTGTAAGCTGGAAATGTAAAAGTTGATGTAAATCTTATGGAAGCACTTGGAATGTGTGTAACTTACAGATATATGTGTGTCCTTTTAGTATTATTTTTGTTGTTAAATAAGAAGAATAGTGTAATATTGTCNAAGAAGAATAGTATAATATTGTTGTGTTCAATTCTAGTGTGTTTATATTGCAGCTATTTAATGGAGATTGATCGTGTAGCCGACCCCAATTACCTTCCAACTGAGCAAGATATTTTACGTGTCAGGGTTCCAACAACTGGTATTATAGAATACCCGTTTGATTTGGAAGAGATAAGATTTAGGTACGGTAGGTTTTGCCAGGCAGATGCTTGGGTGTGTTGCTGTCTGTTCCTGCCTGGATTATTTTTTCTTACTGCCTGGGAGTGCAAGGACATGGTTTTATGTTTGTATTTCTGTAATCTCTCATTTTCTCTGTATTGGTAACCTCTCTCAAACTTTTCAGGATAGGCTCAACATTATTGGCACAAAAATTACGTCAATAAGAGTAAGATATTTTTAATGTGAAAGGAATACAGATTTGTATGATTATTTTGATTATGTGAACTACTTGATTCCAGTTGTAAAAATTCGGTGGCATACTTGCATGACTATTTGCATTGGGTCAAAGATAAAAAAAATGTTNGTGAACTACTTGATTCCAGTTGTAAAAATTCGGTGGCATACTTGCATGACTATTTGCATTGGGTCAAAGATAAAAAATTTTAATGTGCAACTTTCATTGTTAGAACAAATATCACTTCTTACCTAAATTTTACCAGTATCTTTGCTGTAACATTCAAAGATGTTTTTTTTTTTTAAATTTGTAGTAAGCTGTATCTTAGAGTTTGTAAATTATAATAGTTATGTGACTTAATGCTAATAATTTGCTATTCTTCTGAAAAGAAAAAGAAAATTTGGATGATTATGAAATATATGCATTTTTACTTGGCTATGTTTTGATTAAAACTTAGGTTATTAAAGCACAAAACTTCTGTGTTTACATTTTTCAAAACTAAAATTTTGAACGGATTATAGGCAACCTGCCATGTGAAATGCAGTATTGAAAAATGCTGGTCTCTGTGTTAACACCAATCTGTTTTCTTATCATTTCAATTATTATGTTAAAGTAATAATTTATTTCATACGTATTGCCTATTGCTGAAAATGAGTTTGTGCCAATTTATATCGAGCCCTCCTGAAAGTGCTGATAGCTACTTGCAGTTTTTGTGCATGTGAATGAATGTTATTTGTCTATGATATTGCAGCTATCTTAGTGATCTCGAGCGAATAGAGAAGCCGGAGTATTTGCCAACAGAACAAGATATTCTGAGGGCCAGGGCACCAACTACCGGCATTATAGAATACCCTTTTGATTTGGACTCCATCATATTTAGGTAGGACGAGGAGAAATGTTCACAGCTGCTACTTAGGTGCCAGTACACACTGACCTCCCCTTGTCAGCTCCTGAGTTATCCTTTTGCGCCACTTGTCCTCCGTAATGAACAGAGCTCCGCAGTGTACATTATCATATTGGCTTCGGTGTTGTTGACAGAAGTTACAAGCAATACAAACAAATGAGTTAACACATTTAATACCTTTTATTAAATAAAAAATCACTGCCTAATTTTAAATTGTCATGCTTTCATTGTTCCGTGTGTTTCATTGTGTTTTCACAATTCAAACATTATCATCTGCAATTTGGGAATGAATGCTTTTGTTTCCTAATTTTTATGTGAATAATGTTTTTGTTCCTTTTTGTATATTTACTGGTTTTGAACAACTTAACCATATTGCATATAGCATGTTAATAGAGGTCAAAAGTGGCTGTTAGGTTGCATGTCAAAATTAATTTGAAATCCGTCTGTTGAAAGTATTCAGCTTTATGGTATTAGATTAATTTTAATTATTTTTCGCAAAATCTTGTACTGAAAACTTTTACCTTGGTTACTTCTGGCAATTAAAATCTGCTATAAATCATAAGTAGTTGTTTGTACTTGCTTACTGTAAAGTGGTGCTTGGCTTTTGTTAAAGTGTATATAGTAGTATGTGCTTACAGCATCTTGTATGGGATAATACTTATATGTCTAACAAATGAAAATTTTTATAATTATTGCCTTTAGATCATTAAATGAGGCCATACCATTGATACAAGGTACATGCACTAGTTGTATGTGTTGTTCATACATTTTGACTGTGTGAATAGGTGTTACATTTGCACAGAAAATCCATATCGCCGTGGAAGCCCACTTTTGTAATCATACAAAAGTAGTGTTTGGATACAGGTTGTCATGTAGCATGAAAAAATTATGGGATGTGCTGCCTATTTGTTGTGTAATGCAGGATGATTATAAAAGAATACCCCAACTTTGAAGGTCTATAATAATATCAAACCCAAACAACCTACAACCTTGGTTGACCAATCAAATGAACCGTGGAAATGTGAAGTTTGTTTACCATATCTCCATAAATGTTCACTGGGACCACCACGAGCGGCCCGAACGACATATACGCGATAATCAAACTCGTTCCACACTCTTGTCAGCATGTCCGATGTTACGTTTTGGATGGCGTCCGCAATTCTCGTTTTGAGGTCGTCGATGTTAGCCTGTGATGGTGGACGAAACACTTGATCCTTTATGTACCCCCATAGAAAAAAATTCCATGGGTTAAGATTCAGGCTTCTTGGGTGCCAGTGATGAAGAGCCTGGTCACCAGCTGCTCCTCGACCAATACCGCGTTGCTGCAATGTCTTGTTCAGGTATCCGCGAATAGCTAGGTGACAATGGGGTGGCGCACCATCCTGCTGGAAAGTAAAGTCCCCCGCCGCCTCTTCTAACTGAGGAAACAACCACTCTGTAAGCATGTCCAAATAAGAAGGGATTCCCGTAACAGTGGGTCCGTGAAAATATAAAGGGCCGTAAACTGTGTCTTTGGATGCAGCGCAAAACACTTTCACTTTGGAGGAAGCGCGCTGCACGTTGTGCAGGTTCACCTTACCANTGGATGGCGTCCGCAATTCTCGTTTTGAGGTCGTCGATGTTAGCCTGCGATGGTGGACGAAACACTTGATCCTTTATGTACCCCCATAGAAAAAAATTCCACAAGTTAAGATTCAGGCTTCTTGGGTGCCAATGATGAAGAGCCTGGTCACCAGCTGCTCCTCGACCAATCCAGCGTTGCAGCAATGTCTTGTTCAGGTATCCGCGAATAGCTAGGTGCCAATGGGGTGGCGCACCATCCTGCTGGAAAGTAAAGTCCCCCGCCGCCTCTTCTAATTGAGGAAACAACCACTCTGTAAGTATGTCCAAATAAGGGATTCCAGCAACAGTGGGTCCGTGAAAATATAAAGGGCCGTAAACAGTGTCTTTGGATGCAGCGCAAAACACTTTCACTTTGGAGGAAGCGCGCTGCACGTTGTGCAGGTTCACCTTACCATTTGTATGGAATGTCGTTTCATCACTAAAAACCAGCTTTGACTTGAAGGCATTGTCTACCTTGTTCTGGGCGCATAAAGGAAACATCAGACCCCCTCACCACCTCAAACNATTTGTATGGAATGTCGTTTCATCACTAAAAACCAGCTTTGACTTGAAGGCATTGTCTACCTTGTTCTGGGCGCATAAAGGAAACATCAGACCCCCTCACCACCTCAAACCGAGTGTTATGAACGCCATCGAAACCGAACACCGGACATGCTGACAAGAGCGTGGAACGAGTTTGATTATCGCGTAGATGTCGTTCGGGCCACTCATGGTGGTCACATTGAACATTTATGAATGCATGGTAAACAAACTTCACGGTTCCACGATTCATTTGATTGGTCAATCAAGGTTGTAGGTTATTTGATTTTGATATTGTAGATCTTCAAAGTTGGGGTATTCTTTTATACTCATCCTGTATAATGTCATTGAAATTCCCACCGGGCTTTATATGTCAATTAAAGTGCTTAGCATCCATTTTTTTAAGTGTACAGGGTTTTGGAANCTGAAATTCCCACCGGGCTTTATATGTCAATTAAAGTGCTTAGCATCCATTTTTTTAAGTGTACAGGGTTTTGGAAGCTGCAATAGAAAAATCTAAGTAAGATCAGTGCTAGACAACTGTTTTTGCCAACTCTAAGAACAAATATTTTGCCTGAGCAAATATATTGCCACTGTGGTTTATTTTGGTTGAGCTGTTGCATGCACTGTAAATTTGTACACTTTGGAGGCACAAGGTGATATTTTAAGGAGATGAATAACTCTGGCAAAGTATTTACTCACAAAGTTGGCAACAACAGTTTGGCAGCATTGGCCTGTCTGTCGACTTCCAAAAATCTTTCAACTTCAATTTTATGCATTTAACATTAGTTTATGTACCATTTGTCTGTAAACATCTTTAGCATTTACATAAGTATTGTGAAATGTATGAATTATACATACATTTCACATGCCCTGTTATTGTTACAAAGTGTCTTCACTTATCATTATGCCCTTAAGTACATTTCCACCATATTTACAGCCTATGTGAGATAGTTAGCTGGCTCAGCAAGGACAACCTCATGTGGGGGTGGCACTGCAATGTTAGAGAAATGAAACTGATGATGGTTAAAACAAGAAAAAGCTGTTCTCTTGGGTAGAGAAAACCAGAGGAGGGAGGGAGTTCTCAGATGAACAGTCCAAGCTGCCTGTAAAACTAATCTTTGGTGTTATAATTGGTTTAATATGGCCATAATCTATAGAATGAGGACAGTTGGCAACCATAAGCCACTGAAGTTAATCTCATGGTAGTGAAATAAAATTGTCCTCAGTATGATAAATGTTTTCAGAATTAGTCATTGGAGACAATTTTTTGACGCAAACTTAATTCAATTTGTAATTCTTTTTAGAGTTACCATTCAATTTGAGGTTGATAGTATGATTGTTTTTAGCATGTTACTGCAGAATTTTTATAAGCATTGCTTTCCCATTTATAGTAAGTAGCCGATATGCATGTTTTGCTGTAGAATTATTTCTAAAATGGTTATTGGTTTATTTTAGGACTGTTTTGTAAGCATCAGAACATATTCTTGACAAAATTGATTAACATTATACAAGAAATTGTGATTTTTACTCTAAATTTTTTTGTTAGAACAACGCAATGGTATGGAATGCTGGGAAAAGTAGATATATGGTTCTTGATTTTGCCAATTGCTGCCTACTGAAGAAAAAGTTAATAATAAGTAGACACATGTTTGTGTTGAAACATTTTGACATTTCATAAATTTTTTTGGCTGATTTCGGTAAANGTTAATAATAAGTAGACACATGTTTGTGTTGAAACATTTTGACATTTCATAAATTTTTTTGGCTGATTTCGGTAAAATTTTTTTGTCAATTTTTAATTCATTTAGTCAAAAATTTTGTTGGAAAAATGGTTGAGAAAAAAATGGTTTGGGTAATAGCACAAAAAGAAAATTGTATAATTTGGTCAAAAATTGTGAGCACTCTCACATATTTCATACTAGCTGTGCCCGCGTGGACTAGAAAATTATTGTTCAGGTTTCTTTTTTTTAAGTACTTAGTGTTAATCTTCTATACTCCATACATATTAAAAAAACTCAACGTCTCGGTGAATTAAATGGTAAAAACACTTATTAGTACTACTCTGTTATGGCTAGATATATTCTACCGTGAAGTTTTTTATTTTTGGGTCTTTTTATTTTACACAATTCTGTACTGCATGATATTGTTCCATCTTTAATCGTTTAGATAGCATATTGCAAGAGAGCGCACTGGCAGCAAACTTTTTTCCGACTTGATTCTCTATTATCGTTTATATATTTTTTTGAGATATTTTCTTGCGATAAAAATTTGCCAATATTACCTTTTAGCCCTCCAACTATTTCTGTGCAAGAAATTACGTCAATCTGTTGCTAGATTGTGACGTTGCATTGTTATTCCATTAGTGTATTTTTTCATTTTCTAATAAGAATTTTCCAGAGGGCGTGAGATATTTTCTCAGGATAAAAAGTAGCCTATGTCACTTCCCGGCCCTCTAACTATCTCTGTGCAAAAAATCACGTTGATCCGTTGCTCCGTTGTGACGTGAAAGGAGGACAAACAAAATAACAAACACTCTTTTGAATTTGTTAGGATTGCCACAAACTTTGGCTACTTTAGTGGTTGCATAAAAATAAAGTAGCATACACTTATATGCAAGCACTGTCATTAATTACTACCATGTGACTTGGCTTAAGNGTTAATAATAAGTAGACACATGTTTGTGTTGAAACATTTTGACATTTCATAAATTTTTTTGGCTGATTTCGGTAAATTTTTTTTGTCAATTTTTAATTTATTTAGTCAAAAATTTTGTTGGAAAAATGGTTGAGAAAAAAATGGTTTGGGTAATAGCACAAAAAGAAAATTGTATAATTTGGTCAAAAATTGTGAGCACTCTCACATATTTCATACTAGCTGTGCCCGCGTGGACTAGAAAATTATTGTTCAGGTTTCTTTTTTTTAAGTACTTAGTGTTAATCTTCTATACTCCATACATATTTAAAAACTCAACGTCTCGGTGAATTAAATGGTAAAAACACTTATTAGTACTTCTCTGTTATGGCTAGATATATTCTACCGTGAAGTTTTTTATTTTTGGGTCTTTTTATTTTACACAATTCTGTACTGCATGATATTGTTCCATCTTTAATCGTTTAGATAGCATATTGCAAGAGAGCGCACTGGCAGCAAACTTTTTTCCGACTTGATTCTCTATTATCGTTTATATATTTTTTTGAGATATTTTCTTGCGATAAAAATTTGCCAATATTACCTTTTAGCCCTCCAACTATTTCTGTGCAAGAAATTACGTCAATCTGTTGCTAGATTGTGACGTTGCATTGTTATTCCATTAGTGTATTTTTTCATTTTCTAATAAGAATTTTCCAGAGGGCGTGAGATATTTTCTCAGGATAAAAAGTAGCCTATGTCACTTCCCGGCCCTCTAACTATCTCTGTGCAAAAAATCACGTCGATCCGTTGCTCCGTTGTGACGTGAAAGGAGGACAAACAAAATAACAAACACTCTTTTGAATTTGTTAGGATTGCCACAAACTTTGGCTACTTTAGTTGTTGCATAAAAATAAAGTAGCATACACTTATATGCAAGCACTGTCATTAATTACTACCATGTGACTTGGCTTAAGNCAAACTTTGGCTACTTTAGTGGTTGCATAAAAATAAAGTAGCATACACTTATATGCAAGCACTGTCATTAATTACTACCATGTGACTTGGCTTAAGTTTTGTTCTTTAGTCAGTCATTATATGCCCAGATATTGAGAAACTCCTTTCACTGTCTACATTGTAACGTTGGCCGCTACAGTTACACCGGCTATAAGTTGCCACTGCTAGCTCAGGGGTAGTACACGAGACTCTGTACAATAGATGCCAATTAATTATGAAATAATGTAAAGTTCCTGTGCATTTTGTTCCATATTTATTTATTATTGAAGTGACACAGTTCACATACGAAATTCATATATGCAGAGTACGAATCATTCACAGGTAAATAGACTATTGCAGACCAGAGCCACAGTCGTTTACGACTTATTCCTGTTATGAAACTTGCCCGATGAAATAACCAATGCAGCAACCTCCCACATTGGCGTAGAAATAATCTCGTAAGTTCAAGTTTGCCGATGTGGGGGTGAGCGTCACACCCGACGCGGCCTAGACGACTGACTTAGTGGAGACTGACTTCCAACTGCCCAGAAGGGCGACTGCCTTCCAACTGACCTCGCCGCCGACTGACTTCCAAATGCCTTGAAGGGCGACTGTCTTCCAACTGAACTTATCCACTGCTTGAAGGGCGACAGGCACACATGTATTTGTGCTGCCTATCACCCCACTCTCCCCAGATAAGGGCCTGGCGTGGGCTGCTGCCACGCACACTCTCCACGCATTATCGATACTGCGTCGTACAAAACTAAAACTGTTGACGCAGTCTGAACAAAGCTAATCTAATGTTGACGCTATTGAAACTGAAAACTACGACGTTCGACATNAAAACTGTTGACGCAGTCTGAACAAAGCTAATCTAATGTTGACGCTATTGAAACTGAAAACTACGACGTTCGACATGAAACAGCAAACGTTCCCCCGATAAACGTACTATCACGATAAAATTAACCACCACGGCTTTAATTTTGAATACTGATAAAAATATTACGAAGCTTGGAAAAACTAACGAAATTGAAACACTTGTCCTGGTCCCGAAAATTAAGAACACTGCGTCATTACAACATTACTGACTGGAATCCACACTGATTTTTCTGTAGCACAAAAAAAAAATCAAACTATTTTCATGTGTTCAACTTTACTGAAAATAATTATTGTGTAATTCTCACATTGGTACAAATAGCATCACATCTATCACGTTTTGTTCTTTTGGTTAAGTTACAACTTTTGAGTTGCTATTTGAATGTTAGTTCCATTTGAGCAAAATTTTCCACTGCATCATCAAAACAATGAGCAGTTCAAATTGCTACTTTCTCATAAGAAAAGACACAAAACCACCTCGTCTCTCAAAAACTGATAAATGTGATAAACTGAAGTTCCCTGCCCCACCAATAAAATAAATAGAACCTTGACTAATATATTACTGGGTCATAATGAAAATTAAACGGCGCCAGATATAACAGGTCATCCTCACCTAACATAGATAATTTCAAAAACACGTTTACATTACACGTAACTGGAAAAAGAAAAATTGTAATACCATAGATATACAAATCTATGGAGTGTACTGCATACTTTTGCCGTATAAGATGTGGCAGGCACCTAGTGGTGACGGAAAATTAGATTTTGTTACCATATTTGAGATAGTGTTCAGTAATTTTTCTATTTTTCAAATTTGTATACTATCAACAAGGTTACATTAACTATGCAACTAAAAGTGAAGGACGAAATGCAAACAAAATTAATTCATTTTAGAAATCTCGGAGATCCGTTTATTTCCAAAACATAGCAATATCGCTTCGGCGGCGTATTCGATACATCAATTGTGTCGACTTCCCGATCCTGACCACATATTGAAACAATTTATTGAATTAGCATCGTAAATATAAGGATTCACAACAGAAATTTATTTTTTTCACATATATTTATGCATGTTTTGTTGTTTTTCGTGATGTGTATCATTTTTCACGAGAAACTGTGTATTTCGTGTTTATTTCATGATTTTGCATGCTGCGAAAAACAGGTGTGTCTAATAATAGGTAACCATTACGTGACACAGTTTTTTTTTTTTTAAGTTTTTTAAGTTGTGCAAGGTCATGAGTATTGTGCAAGTTGTGGTGGAAAATTAAGTTCATGTCAATGGCAAATCATTGTACTGAATCATTGCATCAAATTATTATACCTTAAGATAATTAGGCTTCATTTCATGTGAAATTCTTGATTTTGAGATTTATTTTTTTTTAAACTGTGAAACTGTTCTTGTACTTATTTTATTTGTTCACTGGACTTTGTGTGAGTGAATTGCCAGGTTTACCTGTCTCTGTTATTATTTTTTTTGTAAAAACACAGGATGGGTGTAAAACTGGAGGTTAAACATACTGACTGCTCGGAGGCCCGTTGCGGCCTAAGTAGTAGGGCTGGCCCGGTTTGGAAGGTTAATTTGTAATTACAAACATTCTAGTTTCCAGTTTTCTTGGTTTGGTTTCCTTATTCAATAAATTGATTTCAGTTTAATGTATGTACTTTTTGTGTGTGAATCTTCATGCTCTCCCTTGCGTTTTTCAGAAGCCTTGCATTATTTAAGAATAACTTGACTTCAGGAAGTGTGTAGCACTGGTCTTTGTATTGTCAGTCTGTCAAAATAGTTTACAACATTTTACCACACATTCTGGTGTTAAATTTTTAAAATAATTTTTATGGTAAAGGTTTTGCATTTTGTTTTTATATTGGCCATCTATCTTTGTAATTTTTTGCAGCTTTCTTTTTCTGTGCATATTGTGCACCTGATTTATATTAACAGTATATCACCATATCTTTCCTACTATTATAATGTAATTTTTTGGGTCGACAGTTAATTGTGTTTTTGAAGTGGTTAAAACAAAACAAAAGTAAGTGCGATTCCACAGTAAACACGGTGGAGTCATTCTCATAAGTTCTTCCCAGTGTGGTTCTTAATTTTCACATAATTATCCTGATTACACGTGTGCTGAAACTGTTACAGCTATTCACAGTAAAGTCACTACTTTTGAAAGCTCTCTCATTAAAAAATAATAGTCAATAAATATATTTTATTTTAACCTTAGATGTTAACTTCTGAGTATGGTCGAATGTACACATTGTTTTTACTTATATGGCAATATTTATCTAAAAAGGTGGTTGAAGGATAAAAACAGCCTATAACAGAATTTCCTAGTGTTGCCAAGTGTAAATTGCAGTTTTAAAACGGTCTGTACACTATTGATGCAAGCAGTATGAACCACAGGCCTGAAGAGTCTTAAAATGTAATCAACCCATGTCCCCAGTGTAGTATGCCAAGAGTGAACATGCCTCTTGATTCATGAAATCTATTCAGTTGAAGGGTTTTCTATTATCTTTAACCATTTAAGTAAAAGATTTATGTAATTGCAATCTTTAAAATGAACTTAGAAGCCATTTTGGATTTTGCATAAATGAGAAGATGCTGATGATTCCAAAATTATTAAAGTCCAGTTAATGTATTCAAAAAATAATTGAGGGAATGAATTTTCAGAGTGTTGCATTTCAAACAAGAAAATAATCTTATCAGCATAATGTAGGGATTAGATTTAATTTTCTTAAGCAAAGGTGTTTTTGCTAAATAAGTTTAATTATTGCAGAACAACATTTTTCAATTGGCTATATGCTTAAAATAATGAGGTTTTAGTGATTGCTGGTAAGAGTTGAGCAAGCTAATTGCAACAGTCAGTAATTATTGTAGTGTGGTTTGTTTAGGGTGATGATGCTGGGTAGTTATAATCATTTCAGTTTTCCATCAGTTGTACAGTTTTCTCAGACTAATATGTTAAAATTAAAAAACTGGTGTACCTGGTCTCCTGCAAATACTTTATAAATTGCGTGGTGAAATTTCCAATTTTTTTGTAAGGGTATGAGGAACAAGTGCCAATAGTGCAGTGATCTTGAAAGAAAAGTTATTTGTGTAGAATTAAGTTCGTAATGATGTTAATGAATTTAAAACAGGCACCACTTCTTTGTCTGGTGGTGTTACATAGGGGCTGCTGTGGCATAATGGCTAGAGTGCCAGTCTCCCACTATGGTGAACTGGGTTTGATCCCTGGCGAGGTCACTTCTGAATTTTTGCATGTGGAAATTGTGCAAAATGATGCTGCTGGTCAGCTGGTTTTCCCTGGGATCTCTTGTTTCTCCTGCCCTTGGATTCCAGCACTGCTCCATACTCACCTCGCTTCACCCTTATCGACTCTATAAAAGACATAGATTTAAGAGCTGCCCAAGCCTCTTCACTCCACCAGCATTATCTAATGCAGTGTGCATTCACATATACATGCTAATTGAACTTTAGGGACATCAGCATCTGTTGCATCAGAATGTCACCAGACAAATTTGTCCTTGTGCCTTTTTTTTTGCTACCCTGCTCACCCTGGTGCCTTTCTTTGCAACCCCTCCTTATTCCTGGTGCCTTTTTTTCTTCCCCTCCATCTTCCTTGTGCCTTTTTTTGCTACTCCTCCCTCTTCCTTGTACCTTTTTTTGCTACCCCTCCCTCTTCCTTGTGCTTTTTTTGTTACATCTCTCTCTTCCTTGTGCATTTTTTGCTACCCCTCCCTCTCCCAGGTGCCTTTTTTTGCTATCCCTGCATCTTCCTGGTGCCTTTTTTTGCTACCCCTAAATCTTCTTGGTGCCTTTTTTTTACCACCCCTGCATCTTCCCGGTGCCTTTTTTTGTTACCCCTGCATCTTCCTGGTGCCTTTTTTTGCTACCCCTTCCTCCCTGGTGCCTTTTTTGTCACCCCTCCATCTTCCTGGTACCCTTTTCTCTACCCCTTAATGGTGCCTTTTTTGCTGCCTGCCCCCCCCCCC
>NQII01000532.1:278675-343458 GCA_002778355.1 Clitarchus hookeri | reverse complement strand
TGTTGGTGCCCCTGATTTCACCCCTTCCTTCTGCAACACCTACCTACCAGGCACCTGTCTGGTTTCACCCCCTCCCTCTGGTGCGCCTCCCTGATTTCTGCCCCCCTCCCTCTGGGGCGCCTGCACGGTTTCTACCTCCCTCCATCCCCTGCATAGTTTCTGCCTCCTCCCTTAGGGGAACCCGCCTAGTTTCTGCCCCCCTCTCTGCGGCGCCTCCCTGATTTCTGCCCCCCTCCCTCTGGGGCGCCTGCACGGTTTCTACCTCCCTCCTTCGTCCCCTGCATAGTTTCTGCCTCCTCCCTTAGGGGAACCCGCCTAGTTTCTGCCCCCCTCTCTGGGGCACCTGCCTGGTTTCTGCCTTCCTCCCTCTGCGGTGCCTGCCTGGTTTCTGCCCTCCTCCCTCTGCGGCACCTGCCTGGTTTCTGCCCTCTCCCTCTGCAGAATATACCTGGTTTCTGCCCCCTACCTCTGGGGCACCTGTCTGGTTTCTGCTCTCTCCCTCTGGGGCACCTGTCTGGTTTCTGCTCTCTCCCTCTGTGGCGCGTACCTGGTTTCGACTCCCTACTTCTGCAGTGGTTACCTGGTTTCGACCCCCTCCTGCGGTGGCTACCTGGTTTCGGCCCCCTCCTGCGGTGGCTATCTGATTTTGGCCNGCATGGTTTCTGCCCCCTCCCTCTGGGGCACCTGCCTGGTTTCTGCCCTCTTCCCTCTGGGGCGCCTACCTAGTTTCGGCTCACCTCCTTCTGCGGCATCTCAAGTCTTCCCCACACTTCTCACACTGTTATTTTACCAGCAGTGGAACCAAATTCTTGAGCCAGAATTTACGTTTTAAATACTTACATATGATACTCAACAAATTTCAAGAAGCAAGACTCCAGCATCCTTTAAGCTTTCTTTTANACGTTTTAAATACTTACATATGATACTCAACAAATTTCAAGAAGCAAGACTCCAGCATCCTTTAAGCTTTCTTTTACTTTGCATGAAATGACACACACATGAATTTGTGTATTCCATTTGCAGAAATCCAAATTTTTGTTTCAAATTTAGATTATTAGGTCATTACTCCTTCAATATTTGTGGTAATGGCTACTCTGTGTTATGGATTAGTGATAAAATTACAGCTGCATGATTTGCATAGTAAACTTTTGGGCTAGACATTGTTGCAGAACANAGTTATGGATTAGTGATAAAATTACAGCTGCATGATTTGCATAGTAAACTTTTGGGCTAGACATTGTTGCAGAACAGCTAAATAAATTTCCTGTTACAAAATTATATTGGTGATCATTTTTAGTAGTTTTGTATCCCATGTTTGTAGTACACAGTTTCTTGATAATTTTGCTTCTAAGTAATGGCATACATCTAGTAGTTAAACCTTAATGTTGAAAAATTACACTATAAAATTTAGTAGCTCCACATTGCCCAAGTTGACTACAAAACATGATGAGAATTAAACGTGAAAAGATCTTAAATTCAAATAGACTTCTGCAAAACAGCTAAAAACCTTTAAAAATATCTGTTTTCAAAGGATAGGTAGGTGTATTTGGGCAGTACTGTTGAACAAGAAAAAATTGTTACCTGTTAAGAGAAATTTGTAGAAAGAACTAAACCAATTATAAACAAAAATATCCATGTGCTTGGTGCAGAATACTAGTATCAATTAAACATTGAAAAAATTACCAGTGTACATGAAAAAAAAACAATAAAGGAAGACAAAAAACAACTGTAATTAAAATTATCACACAGTAAGATCCCCTTTAATTTAGTAAAAAGAATAATGGTGCTTGAAACTGTTAAGCGAAAATAGCAATAAGTAAGGTGCAGGAGGATGAATTGGGGAAAAAAACAAAAATACAGTAAACTGTACTGTAATATTCCTCCCCTCAACCACAGGTGTGTCTTGAGTAAGCTCGGAAACAGATTTAAAAAGAATCCTATGGAATTTATTTATTTATTTATGCAGTACTTTGACATAGGAATTTTACTACGGCTTAACATTTCACAGCTGCAGGGTCACTGAAGACTGAATCAAGTGCTCATTCAGGAGTGGTGAAGGAATTAGCAGTGCTTTTAATTGCGGAACCATTCTAGTATTTGTGTGGGGTAATTTCATGAAGCCATGGAGAACAGAAGAAACCAGAATGGGTTGGATTGGGAATTGAAAATGTTGCTCCGGAATGAGCGTCCAGTGTTTTGCGGTTATGTCACCTCACTCAGTAATAGGAATCCTGTTGCTTGCTAAAATTCTTCTCTTGCCACTCAAAAAGTCTGTTTCAAATTAAAGCTGTTTGATAGAGCATGTTATTACTTTGAAGCTGCTATATAATTGAGCACACAATATATCTGTTCAAAAAGGCTTCTTTGTTGTGCTGATCATAACTTTGGAAATACTCGTAAAGATTTCTAAAGAGAAAAAAATAATAATAATGAAAAGGATTTGATTTATCTTTCATTGAATTTATGTCAGCATAATATTTTGGTGTGTTTCGCTGCATCCTTTTGAAGCGATTGATGTACAAAATATGTTAACATATGCTTGGCAGATCTCATTGTAGTAAAATTCATGAAAAAGAATGTATTTATACAAGAAATCAGTGAATTTACATACAAAATCAGTTAATAAAGTACTCTGCATTTTCAGTAATATTGAACCATCCTGTTTATCTGCCATAGGTCTGGCATATTGGTCATGTTAATTTTATTCTTCACTTAATACATAGCCATAGTATTTTTGTAACTAATTCTTACATCCATTACAAAACATTTAACTCTTGATTTTTCTGCAAAAAAAAAAAAANCATAGTATTTTTGTAACTAATTCTTACATCCATTACAAAACATTTAACTCTTGATTTTTCTGCAAAAAAAAAAAAACTACCTATTCTCTGCAAAAGTATTTTATTAATAATTGGCCAGTAAATTTTGACAACTGCACANCAAAAAAAAAAAAACTACCTATTCTCTGCAAAAGTATTTTATAAAAAATTGGCCAGTAAATTTTGACAACTGCACAGATTTTAAGTGTACAGAATTCCATAAATCTAGCTTCTAAGTATTGATGTTTGTTTTGTCACCAATATGTGTGTGTGTTGATGTACAAAATTTCATTTATTTTATCTTTTATTTAGGATGGTGGACGTCGGAGGACAGCGGTCTGAAAGACGGAAATGGATTCATTGTTTCGAAAATGTTACTTCCATTATATTTTTAGTAGCGCTAAGCGAATATGACCAGATTCTTTTTGAATCCGAAAACGAGGTAAGTTCTCATTCACAACGTAAGAATATCGGAACTTAATGATGATGCAGTTTTAGCGCATTTACTTTTCTTTAAATATGGTAAAATTATTTATAAATAATGGTATAAAATACATATTTTAATGTTTTGATACACTGTATCCATTATATGCAAGTAATAAACATGGAAATACATTCTTTGTGTAAAGGCTACTATAGCAATCGTCTACAGCATTGCAGCATTTAGTAATACAAGTGACTATAAATAATACCACAGAAGGAACTATGAAGCCTTAAGAAATTTTCTTTCTCTTTTTGTAGTTAAATCTGTAGTCAGACACTAGTTAGCTCTAAAGTTGCTTGTGTTTGTCTGTGGCCTTCTCTTTCAGTGCCACAGTGATGTGCCACAGATTGCTCTCCTCCCACCTAGGCAAACCGGGTTTGATTCCCGGTGGGATTACTTCCAGATTTTTGCATGGGAATAGTGTTGGACGATTCTGCTGGTTGGAGGATTTTCTTGGGGGTCTCCCATTTCCCCGCCCTTGCGTTCCTCTGCTGTTCCATATCTGCTTTCAAGACCTCTATGTTAAGAGCTGCCCAGATCTCTCCACTCCCAGCAGGATGACGTGGTTTTCTTGAGGGGGCTCTCATTGCTACCGCTCTTGCATTCTACTGCTGCTCTATCATGGTCTCATTTCACCCTCACTGGCACTCAAGTCTTCAATGTTAAGCACCAACCAAACCCTGCCTCCTCCCTTTCTATCATTGCTAAAGCAAGGTGGCTAACATTAAGGTCATTGGTGTGCAGTGAAAATGGCACAGCTTAGACATTGTGTAGGAAGGTGGGAAGTTCCGCTCCAGGTATATTCAAAAGACAGTACTGTAGACTTGACAAGTCTCTCTCTTTCTCCCTCTCTTTCTCCCTCTCTTTCTCGCTCTGCATGTGTGCACGCACATTTTCTGTGTGTTTGCAGCCTTGTTTTTTTTAATGTCATACTCCAGACAGTCTGGAATTTTATAATGTTGTGTTACTCATCAGTGTTGGTAAGATTTTTGCTCATTGAGATGCCAGAATGCTTAATGGAGCTTCCTGTGTATTGTCATTGTGATATTTTCTAGTATGTGAAGAAATGATATGGTCTTACACAAGTGACGAAAAACTACCCCAGTTAGATTTACTGAAATCCAAATTTTTTAATTCTGATCTTACATGATGATACCACCAGAAAACCTCCCAACACCCTGCCGTTACATTACAATGTCCTGTTCCACATCCAGGTGGTTTCCACCCCCAGTAACCTTTGTGGGCAATAGCAGATAAAAGAAATGTTCTGAAAAACAGCATCTTTGTCTCACCCACTGCTAAGTTTTCTTCCTATCTTTTTCTCTGTAGTCTTCAGTTTTCATAGTGGGTTGTGTTCTACCACAGTTTGACACTTTCCTGCATTTTACACACATTTCCTTTTTTTTTTGTGGTTCCTCTAGCAACAGTAAGACTAAAAATAAAATTGAATTTATTACATTAAAAAAAAAATTATTTGTACTAGTGGAGCTATTACACAGAATTTTAACAGTTTTCGATTTTCTCCTTAGAATATTAGTGGCGTGTGTGTGTGTGTTTAGTTAAATCATTTAATTTTGACCAAATGTTAGGTTTTATTTTTTCTAGCTCAGAGATTTTTAATTCTTTTAATTTAATGTGAAGTTAAAATATATAAAGGCTGTTCACAGTAAACTGAGCACATTTGAAAGCCCTACTAAATTTATAATTTCAGTCTGTTGGTTGTGTATCTCTCCGCATATCAAAATAAACACTGCCATGTGACTTTCAGCTGGTTTTTACATTAGCTGCATACACATTAAATTTAAAAAAATTCAACAAATATTATCAGCACCATAAACATGTACACATTAGTTTCAGTAAATAGAATGAATATTTATTGACTAGTTTTTCTGTTTAGACATAAATGAATGCATTTAACTGTGGTCAGCCCTTCTGAAGTCATTAGAAAATATGTTTGTTTAGGTTGTTAATAGAATAGCAGGAGAGTTAAAAATTCTTCTTTTCCCCAATTTTAAAAAAAAATGCCAAGGCGTTTCAAAGGTTCACCTTTAAGAAAGTGTTAATAGCTGAAATGCTGGTCTGTTAAAGAAAGGTACGCTTTTACATAGTATGTTGTATTTACTTGTTAATGCAGAAGACAACGTGCCTCAAACAATCCTTAATGACCTAAGAATTATTTTTAACATCTTTTATAAGTAGAATTGTATTGAATAAGTGCCTCATAAAACAATATTTTAACACAAAACTTCACATAAACTAATGGTGGGCGTTGCTATTACACTAACCATACAAATAAAGAAAACAATTGTCATGAAACTCAACAACTGAACAGAATTGATCCAAAAATTTTACAGCATACTTCCGCAGTAATATTTGTCACTCGAAGAAAGTTTTGTTAAAATTCATCCATCCAAACAGTTTGTGAAGCACATAACAGTATGTGCTATGGCCTGCTGCTTGGCTTACAAAAATATCACTTTCCAATTATAAAAAATAAATGCCTACACTGATGTTAACGTAACTTCACCAGAATACTTAAAAACACAATACCTAGCTGATGACTGTTTTTCATGAAATTGCATCCACACATTTAATGCAGGATCTGATTTCCCTCCAAATTACCTACCTTGAAGGTTAGTTGTGGAAGGTAGTACTTACTGTTTGATATATTGTTTCATATAGATTAAAATGTTCAGGCAGATGTTATGTTTTAATGGGTTCCTAATACAGAAAGAATGTTTCATGTGCAGTATAAAATATCTTTATGCACGTTATTATTTCAAAACGAGTGGCATACGTGCTGAGGTATTATCTTGTAAATTGGGAATCACGTAAATAATAAATAACACTCGCACTTTTATTTAAGCTTCATATTTGCAACACACATCACGTTCACGTAACAAAACCCACCCATCCGATGTTTCTTCATTTTTATTAGAGGTTTAAAATTTATACTGACTTCAAGTGCATGAAGCAGCACATTTTCCAGGTTAGTATGCCATGTGAAATTCAAGAATTCCTGGTACAAGAAACTACGTGGAATCACAGCAGAAACCAATAATAAACAATGCCACTTTATTCAGAACATGTATTGATTAACATAATAAAAAAAAACATTTTTATACTTTATTTCAGGAGTTACAAATTGGCACTTATTATCACATTGGGCATGAACCATTGTGGTGTTGTTACTACAGAAACATGAACTGAATAAAATAGCAAAACAAACTAGCTAACTCGAACGTTGCGCCAGCCAGGTGATGATGTGAAAGAGTTAGAAACATTGCTACAATCACACCAAATTTTATTCTTATTTGTATGCAACAAAAAGGAACTGAATTTCAGGTGACAAAAATTCATAACTTTACACCTAGTAAGACGTTAAGACATGGAACTACTTATCACATTTTGCTGCCAATTTAACTGTAGGTATTATTGTTATTGCTTACGTTAAATTTAATGCATTTTCTGGTAGTGCTATTTTTCATATGTTGATTTCAAGAGTGCTCACTTTTTGGACCACCTTTATGAACAATATTTCATAGTTTATTGTACCTACTTGAATAAACTTTTTTTTCTGGAATTATCACGTTTAAAAAAACTGCATCAATTTTAATTCTTTCTTTTTCCTCTGTAGAATCGTATGGAAGAGAGTAAAGCCTTATTTAGAACGATTATCACATATCCATGGTTTCAACATTCGTCAGTTATTCTCTTCTTGAACAAAAAAGATCTTTTGGAGGAGAAGATAATGTATTCTCATCTGGTAGACTATTTTCCAGAATATGATGGTAAGTGTTACAGGTTTGAGAGATTTTGTAAAGAAAAGGTTACTTTTTTTATAGAGTTTTTCATAAAGTAAGAAATTAAGTTATTACAATAATAAGGGTTTCCCCATAATTAAACCTGCATAAATAACGTATATATTTTCATTCAGCATGCACTAGGAACCACAAAATAGGACTGATTTGAATCTTTATACTTTACAATGTGTCTCCCCTTCCCCCTTTTTTTTTTTTATCTCCCCCTTCACTTTAGCTCCCTGGGAAATATTCCAATTATTTGTTAATGCTGGTCAAAAAGTGATGTAAATGTCTCAAATGAGTTAGTTAACCAGTAATGTTTGATCACAGGTTTCAAAATGGCTTCTTATCAAGTTACGAAATTAAATGATTATGATTCTGTGATGTCCCTAATTGTCATGGGATCAGTTACCTTTAATTCTTTAGTGTTAGTCATTGTTAATGCAAATTTGTTAAAAATATCAGATTGTACAAATTTTATTGTGCCATTTTACTGTTTTATCTGCCTATTAAAAATGTTCATAGCTTTGTGTATGTGTACCACTAATCACTGAAATAGAAAACAGTTGTTTAAAAGCCTAGGTAACTTCAGCGGCATGCTCACGATACTACTGTAATAGCCGATTGTGATTGTTAATGCATGGAGAATTTTAATAGGAGAAATCTGAAACACACTGCAGTTTTGAAGTTTTAGTTTGTGTCTACTTAGTAGCTTTGATTTTGTAATAGAGGAATCTGTAGGAAACTGTACAGAGAATAGAAGTGTGAAATGAGTTAGGAGTTAAGGACATAGGTGTGTTAATAGCTGAGCTAAGGTGAGAATAATGTGATGGGGGTGGGACAGTAGGAGATTTAAAGGGTGAGAAAATTTGAACTTGCACATTGCCGCTGTTCTAGATACTGCCATTGTTACCACAACGTAGCCTAAAAATTTTTGAGGAAAGTAATATTTTTAAAACAAAGGTACAAAACTAGGATAATGATTTAAGTGTTGAATAATATTGTAAACTTTTTAAATCATGAGTTCAATTGTTTTGTGTTTCTCCTGTGTGAAATGCATATTATTGTGATGTAATCATTCTTTAGTAAAATTGCTGTATTATGAACATTGTTTTGCCAAACAGAATGTGGGGGCACAGAAAGTATGTGTTGTTGCTTGTTATTAGATGTGTCTCCCTACAGCTGGTGTTTGTACCAATGTGTTGTCACAGGCCCAAAGCAAGACGATGTTGCAGCAAGAGAGTTCATATTGAAGGTGTATTTGAATCAGAATCCAGACCCAGATCGCATGTGTTACTCTCATTTTACATGTGCAACAGGTTTGTCTGGGCGATACCCAGCCTCCCTGTATTATTGCTACAAAGCCAGTGTACTTGCTTTGTAGCCTCCCACTGTAGTGTTGCTTGAGAAACATGCCCCCTTTGTATAGTCATCAGATTCAATAACTGAATTAATATTATGTAATAGCAATTATTTAAATTTGTATTCCCCCGCAGCATTTCAGATTGTTTTTATTTCTAGTTATTTTTTGTGTGGTGCAGAAAATGTTTTTTTTTTTGTATGGGGAAGAAGTTATTTTACTTCTTGCAAATTAAAGAGGGGAATAGATTTAGAAGTGAGAAGAGAACAGAGAAATGGAGAGAAGCTGTCCCGGGAGCAGAAATTATACATCTTTGCTGCTACAATGTTTGTAAATCCACGTGCCAGAAATTATTTGCAGAGGAAATGGATATTGTTCGGTAGGAAGATTGCAGAGGGAGCTTCTTTCTTCAGTTCTAAGAAAAACCCTTATGTCATCTTCGTTGTAAAAGAGTGATTTTCTTTATGGGTACTGTATTCACATATGGGATGTGTGTTACTAGCATTTAGGACCACTGGATGCCAAACATGAAGAATAACTGGACAACCTACAGTAGATCCCAATGTGATGAGAGTTATGTTGGCCAGACAGCATGCAGCTGGGAGCTGTGCTTCGATTCCTACACTTTGATAGGGTGGGAGGGGAGAGGGGTTTGAACTGACAGGATTACAGCAGTGTAAAGGTGGGAAGTTAAAGTTGGACCTAAACAGTATTTCGAAGATAAAAGTAACCAAATGTACCTACTGCCAATGGAACACTACATGTGTTTTCAAATTGCTTTAATGAAATTCACATGTTCAGTTCTTGCTTCTGGTAGTTCAGCATGGGTGAGGGGAAGGCAACATCAATTGGAGCTGGCTGCCATACCTAGAAAAATAATCTTTACATTTTCAGGAAGTGAAAAGAATGTAGATGTGCAGCAGATAAGGATGAAAGAGAAAATTAAAAGCCCAAAGATAACCTCGACATCTTTCAAATGGCTGTGTGCGGGGGAATCAGTCATGGATTTGATTGTGTAGTGTTCAGACTGCTCACCTAGCAAATGAGGTTTACATCTCCACCTGACGTCACCCAAATCAGAGCTGAAGACTTGTCTGTTACGTACTACCAAAATCTTACTTACTGTAACACTAGAATGACTGAGCTAAGGGACTTGAAACAATGTAGAACACAAGAAATAGCCAGTATGTATTTGAAAATAAGAAAGTGGGGAATTACAAATTTGAGTGAACATTATTGTCTTCTTTGAGAGTAAAAAGATTGTCTATGTTTAGGTAATAAATTTGAAAGAAGTTGGCGTGTTTAACAATTCAAAAGGGGTTTTGTGTAAAGAAATAATTCAGTTACTTTTGTAAATTTGTGATTAAAGTAATAATGACAAAATGATGCCACATTGCATCTGTTGTATTATATTTATCTTGTGTACGTGTTAAAAAAAAATCATTTGGGAATAGCCAATTGTATTTTGCTGTAGGTTCAGAGTCCCAGCTCCAAAGTAGCTCCATTTTTGTTGAGAGATGAGAGTGATGCGGAGTCAGCTGTAATTTTGAGTTATTAGATTCATTTGAGTTATGTGTAATTTGAATTGTTTAATTTTTTACTTGAGACTTAAATATTTCCCAAATCAATTATGTTTGGAAGCATATGAAAATGTGTCTAAAAGTTCCTGTGGAAGTGTGAAAGGTTACAGAAAGAAATTTCCGTCGAGGTACTCTGGTTGGGACTAGCTGGTTTGACTAATAAATTTGCTCAATTTTATGCAGTGAGGGATTTTGATAATGTTTCGTTGACTATGGTTTGTAGATGTGTTTGCATAGTTGCTTTGTTAGACCTAAAAGAGGGCTTTTTGGACTCGGCTGTATTGTTTTATAGTGTATTAAATGTGTAATGGTAACCTTTAGTCTTTCTTTCGCCAAGAACCACACAATGTTTAGCAGCTGTAGCAACAGTATCATATTCGTTTAGTTGAGAGTACTTCAGTGATTAAGAATACTTCAATTAAATCTGTTTGCTAAGAACTGTCACTATCTCTCATTACTTCAGCCAACTTCTTGGCGCAGGATCATGTCAGGAAATCACAAGTTTGGTCATGTGCAAGAAAAGTGCCCACTAAGTTTGATTTAAAAATTTGTAACTTACCAAGAATAAATTTAAATTCTGTTATAGGTTTTGAATGTGTATCGTGTAGTTAGGCACAAGTTCACTGTCTGTGTTTATGCAATGCTTACGTGACCATACTCTCCCAAAACAAGGATTTGTTGTGGTTAGTCTTACAATTTATTTATAAACAGAATGATGTAAAATAAAATTTTCTGGTTTTGTGAGTATTTAAAAGTCTTGTAATTTAAAATAACATGGTTCATTATGGACAGTTTAAATGAGCAGTCTTGGAAGGGCACAGTTTTTAAATACAAAAGTTTTGTTTGTCTGTCAATGTAATTTCATATAAAACATTCATAATTTTTTGTAATTTTATAATGCTTATCAGAACTCCATGTTAAAGTACTGAGAGATGATTCATTATGTAAAATGAGGAAGAAAACATAACAGAATTTATGATTTAACATGATTAGTATTGGAGGTATACTTCTTTGAAAATTGTCATTTTCAGTTGACTTTAAAAATAGTTGCTACATGCGATTGCTGAGATCAGCAATTTCTTGAATTGTGACATTTGTGACACATTGAAAATAAAAGCTCCTTCACAATAGATTGCATAGGTGGCAGGCAAAGAAGTGCACCATTTCAACTTTGTGGTGAATTTTCTCAAAAACTGTTTGCCTGGGAGTATTAACATTAAGGTAGTCTTTTTCACTAATATAAGTGTGATAATTCATACCTATCATTTGCAGAGCAAAATGGGAATAGAGTTGTGAAACAGGAATTCACAATTGGTGAGAAATTGGTGCGCGATTGGCAGAAACAACAGGGCAGATTGGATGGCACAAGTTCGACTCGGTGCAGATTCAGAGGACCACAACACCGAAATTTCCTGCAACACTATATTGAATTGTTGTGGTACATGGAAGACATTATAACAGCACTTGAAGTAGCACGCAGGAGTAATATTTGCCTGAACCAGTTGGCGTTACCTGGCCAGAGTATACGAATCCAACAGGCTGGTTCCTCAGTTTTAGCTGCTGTGTTGACGAGACTACAGCGGCTGCTGCTGTGGCTGTGGGAGCAGATGAATGTCTGCTGACAGGAAAACTGTGACAGATCCCAGTATGCCTGCGTCACGTAGCCACCTTGAAGACAAAAGAATGGGAGTTGCTGGCTGGTTGGCATTGTGGTGGTCAGTTGGCATTGTAGTGGTCCTGAAATTAATGATGCTAATTTCTCTCATGCTATCTGCTCTTGCAGACCATGCAATCCACAATTGACTCTAGTGCACCCATCTGGCATCTGGATGTACCTGTCTGTATCTCAGATCCCTGGCCTTGTCCGATGCCTCAGAAGTCTGGATACGAACACACATAACACAGATCTCTGCTTTTACTGTACGACAGGTTCCAGAGTCTTGGAGGAAATGCACCGCTGACTCCGGAATCCCATCATCCAGGGAATTGGACCGGTGGGGGTGTTTAAGCTCTCTAGAGGACTTGCCAATGGGAAAATTTTGCATTAGGATGTGCCAGTGTGCAATGGAATGTGCTGCTTCCTGCTGGCACTCGCCCATGATCCACCACGATGGCCCTATGCAGCTTGTATGGGGGGTGTCTATCTAGCATGGACCCAGAATATACGAAAAACCACTGTGGACCATCGTATATTCCCATGGCTGAACATTCTTGACTGGCAGTGCCCTTTGCAATTGTTTGGAAACTAGCTACCGTTTAAATCTCGGGCACTCTGCATAGCTGTGAACTGTAACCAGGATGAAATGGTACAATTTTTGCAAGACTTGCAAAACTGACTACATTCTGATGGACTGAAAGTGACTATTTCAAGATGGATACAAGACTGGCCGAAGACTCTTAAAGACTGATCTCCTGCTTGCCTGCTATCTCGTTTATATTCTTGTGGCGGAGTGAAAAGATTCTGGCACAGATGAATACATATACCAGCAGACATGACAAAGGGCCTTGTGAAATCTTGATGCTGTAAACGCACATGTCCACCTTGCTTTCTATCTCACTGCTGCAAGACATGCAGCTGAAGGCTAATAGATAGTCTGTTCTGGCAGCGCTGTACTGAGGAGGGAGGGGGGCTGTGAGCCAGGTGCACCCAGTGCTGAATGGTGAGACTACGTGCACTTGAATACTCGCAGACTAGGCTCATCCCACAACAAACTTAAAATTTTCTATAGGTTTTTCTCCACCAAAATTATGAGTTTGTAATTGCATAGCTGTTGTAAGTACATGCAATTGACCTGAAACAGTTTTATGTATGGTAAACAGGTATTTGACTAAGCATTTTTTTTGTTGCTAATAAAGTTTTTTGTATGTACATGTAGTATATCTTATCCCAGAATTTTTTTTAGACGTGGCTCCTTGCCAGAAGGTAGTTGTGCCATTATATGATCTCATTAGTGATTTGATTGCTTAACTTCTGTAATTACTGCAATTTTTGTGTGTAGGCTGCCCAGTTTGGATGTAAAGTGCAGTGTGCTAGCAATTGTAATGGAGTCTGCTTGTAGGTCCGCAGAGAGACGCCATAGCTGCAAGAGAGTTCATCCTGAGAATGTTTGTGGATCTGAATCCTGACAGTGAGAAAATTATTTATTCTCACTTTACGTGTGCCACAGGTACAAAACACATGTTTTTTTGGGCATGCCTCTTTGCATCACAGGCTCCAGGGAAGGTTCTGCTGGGTAGTTGAATGGGCAGTTGAAATGAAATCTTAATTATTTAGGATGTAATAATTGTCGTCAAAAATTACCAGTAATGTAAACATAACTTGTACTTAGGCTTAACAGAGAAACATATTTTAAACTTTAGTTTGCAATGCTTTTGGTGTGTAGAAATGTAGGTGTTTTCCTTTGTATTTTTTGACAGGTGTCCAAGTTTGTCTTGGAATGCTTGAATACCATTTGCTTTACCAGCATTAATTAGCCTGCGGCAGGAATGATAAAATATGTAGAACTACTCTTCACCTCCCACAATACCTATAACTCGATGATAATTTTCTTGAACCGCTCGTTTTGTGGTTGTCTTAATGAGGCATCAGAAAACATTCCTTCCTCTATTTACAGCAAGCACCCACAGTTTATTATGGCAAACATTAAATCCGCCAAGTGTTGTTCTGGATACCGGCACGGTTGCTGGTATAGGTGTATAGGCACAGTTGTGCTCTGTGAAAGGATCATGTTGAATCGCTCTGATACATGGGGATGTCTTATGGGAAAACAGTCTACCAGTATTTTTCTATACCTCTTGTAGATAGTTCACAATCCCTTTAAAAGTTTTCCTGTCCCCATTTTTAAGGCTTTGGTGGGGAGTGTAAACCCTGAAAGTATTTTGCTGTATGCCTATTATGCCAGTGGCATTCCCAATACGGTAGAAACTCAAACCACCGAACACGGTTGGACCGAAAGTCCATTTCTGCAGAACATTTTCTATGGTCCAGATGAAATTACTATGTAAATAATGTTAAAAATGTCTATTTTTGGCCAAACTCAGAATTTAATTTTTTTACTGCACCGCCCCGATCAAAATAAAATTTCTGTGGCATCGCCAAAAATTACATTCTCCGATCATTAAACAACAAAGTATTAACAAAAAAGTATAACTATCAACTGTACTCACCAAGGCGTACAAAGTCTGTATACAGTACATTATGTACATATGCTCAAGTAATACTAACAGATAACGCAAATAAAATTAATTTTCAACACACACTGTTTTCACGTGTGTCTCACTGCCCCGCATTTAGTCCTATTTATGTAATTTACCACTTCCAAAATAACCTGTATCTGATATCGTCATGAATCGCACTTAACTCTTACTTTGTAGCAAAAAATAATAAATAATAATAGACTACACAACATGTATTTAGAGAGCACAAAATACAAAAAATAGAACACTGAAAAATGTTGCAATACAATAAATATGTACAATGAAATGTGTATTGTAGAATTTTATTAAACGTTCAGCAAACAATTGGAAAGTTTACGGCAGCAGCCATGTTGGTAACAACCAGCAACGACAAGAAACAACGGTGCCATATTTTTGAGATATTGATTTGTGATGCGACATTGCCAACAACACTTGCAAGTTTTTCATTTGAATATTTTTTCATGAAAATTACTAATGCATTATGTATAAATGTAACTGTAATAAATATTTTCGGAAAGTTAGAAAAAGGCAATGCAAAATTAAGGAAACCCTATTCACTGCACTTTATCAATCACAATATTCAGGACATTATTTCTTAGCTGGTAACTGCGACTGCTGTTAGTTGCTCTATGGATAATACTTCTGCTACGTCGGGAGCTATTTCTGTGCACGTGGTTTCCAAATAGGTGTTCAAATACAGTTTTTTATTAAATTTGAGTGCAAATACCAGAAAAAAATTAGTGGATTGTTAGTATTTTTTTTTACATATAAGGTCAACACTTCTTTGTTCCCTTGAGAACTTAACAACAGGGTTCTACTTTATTATGAATGTTTTCTTTAATGTTTCCATTTGCATGGTTTCATTTTAGTTAAACTTGACAAATACCTTACATAAACCTATCAATGTGTTAAACATAAAGTTTAATGCGGTTGGTTAAGGTTACAAGTAGTTTTTTTTTTNACCTTACATAAACCTATCAATGTGTTAAACATAAAGTTTAATGCGGTTGGTTAAGGTTACAAGTAGTTTTTTTTTTCCTTTCTTTCTTTCTTTCTTTCTCTCTTTCTAGTCCACATTTACAGAATGTCCGCATCTATAGAATTTTTATGTCGGTCCCCTGAAAATCTATGGATAGAGTTTTCACTGTACTATGGTGCAACTAAAATGGGTAGATAGAATAACTGTCGTTAATCATGGGTTTAGGAGTGGGTGCTGTAAATAATGGGAAGTAAGTTCCTTGAAAGCCTAGCAAAACACCATATGAATATTTTGCTAAACTGGTTATCACAACTTAACAGNCGGGAAGTAAGTTCCTTGAAAGCCTAGCAAAACACCATATGAATATTTTGCTAAACTGGTTATCACAACTTAACAGTGCGAGGGACACCAATTAATGCTGATCTTATTACCTGAGGCCTCCGGATCTTTGGTAGCCAGCAGTGAAAAACTTGTAAACTGCAGATATAGATACAGTGTTAGTTTCTGCCAACTTTGTGGACAAATATTTTACTAATGTGATGCATTCTTTTGGCATGATATCTTGTGCTGTTAAGAAACGTATGTACATGTTTATGTCATAAGAAATACCTCAACAGGAATGTGTCGCTGCTAAAATATTTATCTACGAAGTTGGTAAAAATTTCTGCCAGGGATTACCCATTGTAGAATTTTCTATACTGCCTACCAGAAACATGTAAATTTCAGTAACTGTTGTTAACATTAATTTATGTCCCCCACCCTCTTAAAACTAAGTAGTTAATTGAATAAGTGTGTGAAGCAGTTGTTGCAGTAGAGGGCAAAAGGAGAAGGGGAGAGTTCATATGCTTTTTCAGTCCTGTTGTGTAGTATTGCTGATGTAGCATGTTACCATTTCTCTCACCATTGGCCTAGCCATGATGTGGCAGCCCTGGTTAAACATTGGCACATAATTGGTTAGATGAAGTAGTGAAGGAAACTAGTTCAAGATGAGTTTTCAGAGCATTAATTGTTATTGTATAGTGATTAATTTATAACCTTCAGAAATTATTTTCTGTTGTGCGAAGATTTTCCTGGTGCCTGTGTAGTGATGGAGGCATGCTGTTTTTTTTGTCTTGTTGTCTAATGTGTGTGCTTCCTTTTCTCTGCATGCTGCTCATCTTGCTGGACATGGGTGCAATGGCGATTTTTCATGGCATGATGTGATGTCTGCATACCTTTTCAGACACTGAAAATATTAAACTTGTATTCTGTGCTGTGAAAGATACCATCATGCAAAATGCATTGAAGGAATTCAATTTGGCATAATTTAAAAGCATGTTGCTGTTTTGCATGCCTAAAGCTTTACCAATGCATGTGTGGATGTTCAAGTAAGTATTACAGAGGAGTGGCATATGTATAATTCTGATTGGTAAGCAAGTAAAATTACAAAATCAATTTGAGTATGGTTGAAAGAAATGCTAAGTTGGTTTTCAGTGAAACTCTGATGGTTTAAGATTTTAGGAAAGTATTACCGTCATCATTCATGTTTTAAGAAACGTTGTAGAGGAATTTAAAGATTTAGAAATGATGCCATTAGTGGGGGGTTAAAAACTGATAAATATTGACAAATGTACTGAGCACAAGTCGTAATATTTTAATGGTTGGTGTTGTTGGAACATTTTGTCTTGGCTACGAGTCTCAAAGATCCATGTCTTGGTACTGAAAGGGTGATAATTTTGTATGCCAGTCAGGTCTTTCATTTTCAGTGAGGATGTGTGATCAAGGAATTAGTGATTCTGATAAGACGTCTTACGTTCAAGAAAATTCATTTTTATTAACTTTGAATGCCTTTGGCTTGGATAGGGAAGAAAAGGTAACAATTCCATCTGTCTTTCAACTATTTCTCGTCTGTTCACCCCATGAACCCAGGATTTGGAAACCAGACAGTTGTAATCTGCTACTCAATAATACACAGCCATAATTTAACTGTTAGTTATTTTACTTGTTAGTTTCCTCTAGCAATAAGATAAATGACCAGCATGGTACTCACCNCCATAATTTAACTGTTAGTTATTTTACTTGTTAGTTTCCTCTAGCAATAAGATAAATGACCAGCATGGTACTCACCGCTAAAATATAGTCAGCAAATTGTGTGCACTTGCTTATCCATTAGGCAATACATTTAATTAAGGGGACTCCCTAGTAAAATATAGTCTGTAAAATTGGTGTTTGCAAGTCTTGGGGGCTTAGCCAGGATCTTTAAGGAATGGAGGTCTTCATTAAGTAAAAGAGTTAACAATAATTTCCTAATTTATTTACAAACAATCCAAAAAATACTCTAGACTTGTATCTCAGCATAAAATGGCTATCACTTGGCTATTCTATCACCTCGCAGAAATTAACAATAACACACACTTGAAACTAGTCTTTATAAACAATTTTCTAGGACTTATTAATGAATTACAGTAAAATCTCGTTATAATGTACATGAATACAGCCTCAACTGTTATGCTTACTGATGAAAGTACTTTATACTGAAAGTCTTATTTTTAAATCTGTACAACAATGGCTCTATGAAATTAGTAATGTCTGTAAATAAAATTAATATTGTTACAAGGATGCCTGTGGGGGGTATCAGAGTTCGCGGGGGATGGTCATCTTAATAAAAATAAAATAACTAAATTTGATTTTTAATTTATTCACACAGCTATTATTTACAGCACTAAATAATCTGTCTCCACTATTACTCTTTTTATTTAACAGTAGCTCAAAATATTTAATGTCAATTAGAGTTGAAATAAATGTCCTTCATAATGTCTCTGTTCAGTTACAGTCAATTAACTCATACTCCTCATTAACACGTATTCAGTCTATCTTTTGCCATCATTTGTAAGGTCTTTCACTCACATATCTAGTCCAATAGTCCGGCTTGCCAGCCGCACTCTTTGCTTGATACTCGCAGTCGCAGATTTCCCTTCCGCTGGTCACTTCTCTCGCTGCTCGTTGTCTATCGCTCGGAACTCGGCCATTCATCCATTCAACAACTCCACTCGACTCCCAGCTCGGAGGTCTGTCACACTTTTATATTGTTCGCCCTGACCATCTGGAATGTTCAATAAACCCAGAGTCACGCTGATAGAATGAGGTTAGTAATGCAGAGCATTCTTCAGATAAGCGCAGAAATCCTATCTGCCAAAGGTCAGGATAGGCGAGCCAACAAACGGTTATCACAGCAGAATGCCTCCATAACTCAAAATGCTGGTATGATTATTGCTAGACAGTCATTCAAACATCCCATTGACTTGCTGCCCCTTGTCATCACTACTCTGTCCTCTTCCACCCACTCGCNTGTCATCACTACTCTGTCCTCTTCCACCCACTCGCGCGGGACTGGCCAAGGTAAGCGCCACAGACCAGCAACAAGTAAAACTGCCCCCTCCTCAAGTTTGTTCATTCCGAACACACTCTGCAACGCCCGGACCTTCAACGAGTGCCAGTCGGTCGAGAGCGTTGACGACAAATCCGAGACCACATAATTGATTTTATTCAGAATCCTATTGGGGTCTTTTCAACATTTCTGAAGATTCAAGTACCCTTTTCATCTCTGTGGNCATTGATTTTATTCAGAATCCTATTGGGGTCTTTTCAACATTTCTGAAGATTCAAGTACCCTTTTCATCTCTGTGGGTTGTACAGCAAAACCAGTTGTCCTCCTTGAAAGACCTCGCCCAACATTGTTCTGTTAGACCGGGTCTTCCTCCTGTCACTATATGGTCGTTTGTGCCTTACATAAGGACTAATCCTTTCATTACCGGTTTGAAAAGATGAAGCAACTCCAGAATTTCCCACGCATCTTCCGTTAATCCATGTCTACCAATCTGAAAAGTGCTGGCACTTGCGGTGGATGCTGCAGGTTGTGGCTGGATCCTCATCCGACGTACCTTGAAGCACTGGTAGCTCCTGTCGACTGCCTCACTCCCTTTCTTGAGTTCACGCAACTGGTTCTTTGCCCCCCAAACCACTTCCTTCATGGGACTACTATCCTCAGAGCCACTTCTGAGAGGGACCATCACATCATTCGCTCCATGCCATGGGCTTCTTTCGCTGCTATGTGGCACAGTGGGCACAAGGCATNGAGAGGGACCATCACATCATTCGCTCCATGCCATGGGCTTCTTTCGCTGCTATGTGGCACAGTGGGCACAAGGCATCTCGACAGTACTCGCAAGTTATTGTGTGCGCTTTCCAACTGCGTTGTGAGGTGTGCAGCTTACAGCATCAGCTCGTTGATGCAGTTTCTCAGTTGTTGGGCATATGCATAAAGCTCACAAATNTGAGGTGTGCAGCTTACAGCATCAGCTCGTTGATGCAGTTTCTCAGTTGTTGGGCATATGCATAAAGCTCACAAATTTCTTCATGCAACTGCTTGCATGCGCTCATCGAAGCCATTTGTTCATCTCTCTGATTCTTTTCCTGCTGCTGCTTCTGTTTAAGCTGCTGCAGTTGTGGGCAATAGGCTCTCAGGTGCCCCNATCTCTCTGATTCTTTTCCTGCTGCTGCTTCTGTTTAAGCTGCTGCAGTTGTGGGCAATAGGCTCTCAGGTGCCCCTGCTGTCCACATAACCAACACTCAGGCCGTTAAGGTGGGGGGTGGCAAAACTCTGTAGCAGGAACCCTGGNCGCCCCTGCTGTCCACATAACCAACACTCAGGCCGTTAAGGTGGGGGGTGGCAAAACTCTGTAGCAGGAACCCTGGAAGCGATGTGCCTCAAAGCCAGCTACAACTCCCTCAGTGTCTTCGTTTTTGTTCAGCGTCACTGCGCATACTGGACGTCAGGGTGCGGGTTCCTGTCTTGCTGACTCCACCTCAAGTGCTCGGGCCAGGGCATCCTGCATGTTGCAGGGTGCAGCCAGGCGTACCGCTTGCCGTACCTCTGTGTTCAGTTATACTAGTATAGAAGTAAGTGTTATTTTCTTGAGCACATTTTTGTAGAAGTTTGTGCTAAGGTTTCCCATTTAGGATATGCCAGCCTCATCTTTATAGGCCTAAGATTGGCATATGCTGAAGCCAGGTTTGTATTCATGGTGGCTAGGGCCAGGCATCCAAAAACACAAATTTATGGGCATTTCACGGGCCAGTTACTTAAGAATAGCAGCACCCAGCCCTGTTGCCCTGAAGAAAATAGTGGGTGTATCAGCCTCGGCATAACCTGCGTACAATATCGCATTTTGTTAAAGAGGTCGCACCAGTATCTGTGAAACTGATATCAGCATATGAGTATTTGAATGGTGGCAAGTTGTCCCATGCACTTCAGGTTGAGACATTTCTGAAATAAAGCTAGCAGTGGGAATCTTTCTGGAGTGATTCTGGTTGGAATAGCAGTCCAGTTAGTGCCATTCTCATGGAATAACAATCCATGTATCATGGAACTGCTCATGTAACTCACCAGTGTTGTTGGATATGATGTACGTCTTGACACGTGACGGCTAGCTTGAGGTGCTGCGCATCACACTTAAGCAAGGTTGTACTAGGTATCAGGTCAAAGACATGTGTTAAAGCAAACACTGATGAGGGGGAGTTTGCATCAGGAGGTGCTTGGCCTTAACTGCCCCGTATACAGAGTCGAACGGGTAGGCAGTCTGCAAGGTATGTAGTCGTTCGGTAGATTGAGAGTCTTCCAGGGGCTGGGGTAGCTGCCGATACTGGCTTACCTTGTCCGGGCCGTACCCGGGTTTGATAAGATGACTGGAGGCAGATGGTCTGTGCCCTGTCCTAGGGCGGCTGGTTGTGGGCTTGGCTACAGGTTCGTCCTCTGGTTTATTTGCTGTGGCTGGTCACCAGAGTAGGCGGCTGATCGTTGGGGACGGTAGCTCGTCGAGGTGATGCCACAGGCAGGCCCAGGCATAGACGGATGACTGTGAGATGCGGGTCTCCGGTGGTCTGACAAGGTGGCTGAAAGAGGTATCTAGGAAGGACTGGGAGGCGAGGCNCGGGTCTCCGGTGGTCTGACAAGGTGGCTGAAAGAGGTATCTAGGAAGGACTGGGAGGCGAGGCGGCCTGAGCTCGATCTCTGAGGATGATGCAGCCGAGGGCTGACAGGGTTGGGTTACCCAGCAACTGTTTAGCCTAAGGGGTAGTAGCTGTCCTCTTGTCACTCCACTTAGTACCTCCTCTATGGGTGAATGGCATGGGTGTAAGGTGCTACGGTTTACCTCCACCTAGCAGGGGCAGAGGAGAGTGTGCCCAGAGGTGATGAGGTCACTCCTCGTCAGATTTGGCTCTCCAACCGGCGAATCTCACGCGGTGGATAGAGTGGGTTAACTGGCTGGGTGGCCCAACCACTTCCTTACGAAGTCTTTCTAGTAGAGGGCTCTACCGTCCTGTGCATCAGGTACCTTTGCGTACCCTGTCCACGGTTCAGGTGGCCTGCGAATGTGTGGTGTTTGGCGATGTACAAGCTGCCCTGGTTAGGGGAAACCTGCAGTCCTACATTAGGATTGGAAATTGGTGGAAAAGCCATGGTCACCTGCTTCTTACCAAGTAGTAAGAATGTCACAGTTTTACTCTAGAATGAGTACTTCGAGGTTAGACTAGAATATGTGTTTATTCAAAGAGAAGTAAACTCTGTGACCCATACTATCTCCTGCACTTTCTTAATTATTGGTGTAACCTGAGACAGTTAACATTACATTAAAACAGGTGGAGGGGACCTGCTTGCAAATCACAACAAGAACAAACAAATTAGGTAGCCGTGATAACAACTGGATGCCAACTGTAGACTATGTTAGCCCTGAAGGGACTTGGGGTGTCACTACCATCACTACCAAGGTGGAGGCCCGGTGGCTGANACTGTAGACTATGTTAGCCCTGAAGGGACTTGGGGTGTCACTACCATCACTACCAAGGTGGAGGCCCGGTGGCTGAACAGTTAGCCTGCTCACCTCTCACCAAGACAAACTGGGTTCAATCCTTGGTCAGGTCACTTCCGGATTTTTTAATGTGGGAATGATGCTGGACGATGTTGCTGGTTGGCAGTATCTCTTGTTTCNGGTCAGGTCACTTCCGGATTTTTTAATGTGGGAATGATGCTGGACGATGTTGCTGGTTGGCAGTATCTCTTGTTTCACCTGCCCTTTCATTCCACTGTTGCTTCATTCTCACCTCATCACCCTCATTGACTCTCAAGACCTCACTGTTAAGAGCCACCCAAATCTCTTCACACTCTCTCTCTCTCCCAAGGTGGTGAATGAGTGAGTTTAGGGGGAAGACTTCTTTGGGGTACCTGTTCGCTGGATCTAGAAGAATGTCTTGGTTACTGGCGGTACTAGGAGTTCCTCGCGGAGAGGAAGAGCAGGCAACCTTAGCAAGACTTGTTCTAAGGCAAGCTGCTGAGATGAACTGCAGTTACATTGTCAANGAGAGGAAGAGCAGGCAACCTTAGCAAGACTTGTTCTAAGGCAAGCTGCTGAGATGAACTGCAGTTACATTGTCAAATGTGTTGCTTTGAGAGGTGTGACGCAGTAAACCTAACCACAGGGGAAATTTGCATCTAGGGGACTGGTTATCTNAAATGTGTTGCTTTGAGAGGTGTGACGCAGTAAACCTAACCACAGGGGAAATTTGCATCTAGGGGACTGGTTATCTTGGAGGACTAAATAGGTTGCTTGCAGAGGACGAACTTTGTAGAAAATCCATGTATACTGTAAAGTTTTACGTTTAGTAAACATTCATGTAACTGGTGGTATGCATACTATTTTTTTCACTGAGCTTGTCTGAAAAGCATACCTCTTACAAGAGTGAAGTTGGATGACTTACTTCTGGTATTAATGGCTTTCTCGTATTAGTACTGAGCAACGGTTCGGCCATTCTGATTTATGTTTTCCATGGTTTCCTGAAATCACTCCAGGCAAATCCTGGGGTGGCTCCTTACTATGGGCCATAGCAGATTTCTACCTGTTCCTGAATGTCTGAGCAACTTGCTCTTTCTCCAATGATCTTGCTGTCTAAGAGACCTTTAGCCCCACATACCTACGTACCTACAGTCTTTGTTCAAAATAGTAATACTCCCTTTAAACATGTGGAGTCCCAAAACATGCAGTAAAAAAACTGGTTTGGTCAGATCTTGTTTATTTTTTTTGAGACAAAACTATGTTAATTTTGCCATCGTACGTATGATAGCTAAGAGATGTGGACAACCCTCTTGTCTGCCCATTATTACTAAACCAGTTCAGCATGTGTCCTCAGAAAATAGAGGAAAACCATCCATTTCTGCTGTTCTTTCCAGCCATTTGAATATGGTACACATTTTAAAATCTTTAATCTTTACCCATAGCAATAATGGACTATGACCTGAAACCACAGTCCTCACCTAGCAGTTTAACTGTCACTTGAACACCAATTGCCAAACAGTTTCTATTTAGCTTACTTACAGTTTATTGCCATAGTAAGAAATTTACCCAAATTCCTCAGTTACACTGGATTAGTTTTGTAACTCACCAATGCAATCTAAAATATTTATAAATTAAAAAAATTTGAAGCCACTTTGTAAAATAATTGTGTGTGGGCACATAACTTCAATCTGTTGTGGTCTAGGTTGGGAAGGAGGGTGTTACCTTGCTTAGCTTAACTTGTAACCCTCGTCCCTAAACCGTGTGATGTCTGGACTCAAACCTGGACAACTGCACAAGGACACAGTTTAACTATTTGTCATGTTATTTTTGTTTCTTGGTAAGAGTGCTTAGCATATAGTGGTAACATAAATACAGTAGTCAACATTTTATGGCATATTATTTAGTAGTAGAGTAATTGTTTGGGTTAAAAAATCCTGAGNTGGCATATTATTTAGTAGTAGAGTAATTGTTTGGGTTAAAAAATCCTGAGGTCATGGAGCTTAGGGAAAAGGAGAGGTAGTTTATGAAATCAAGGGAGGTTTGCTGCCCTCATCCCTATCCACTCTATCTTGTAATATTTTATCCATCTGAAGCAGCAGTTCTTACTTGGTCAATACATTTCACTGCGCAGTATGTTTCGTAACCAAATTGGATATTCCGAAAGTAGATAGTGTTACTTGGGGAGTAGCAGAGAGTTAAAACTGCTGGGTATATTACTATCAACGGGAGATTTAGGGTGCTGCTTACAAACTAAAACAGGCAGGAATTTGAGATTAAATGTTTTCATGCACATTGATTTCACTGAAAATTTCGGTAATTATTGTATTTAACTTTGGAACTGCATTTTTGTTGCATATTTTGATATTTAATGAAGTCTTTGGGTTGGGTTTGCCACTAATACACCATTAATTTGCTAATCATATCAGGCTACTTGTGGCAAAAATATTTTATGTTGAAAACAAATCAAAGAGAAATGTTATATTTTGGGATGAAATTGCGGAACCTTTTTTTATTTGTCTCTTTTGTTCGCCTGTGCCAATCGGTTACTTTTTTAGTTTATATAATGTTTGGTTGCAGTGTTTGAAAGTTTGGTGTATCAAACTTAAGAAATAAGAAAATATGTGGAGACAGATACAATTTCCATTCCTTTAAGATGCAAGTTGATTTCCGATTGTATTTTGGACAGGTAGATGTAAGGTTGTAAATTAGGAGAAGCAGGTTACCATAGGATGAAAAGGTCACATCATTTGATTCTTTAGTCTACCTCCTCTTAACGTACTGGTAAGCACAAAAGNGTTACCATAGGATGAAAAGGTCACATCATTTGATTCTTTAGTCTACCTCCTCTTAACGTACTGGTAAGCACAAAAGGGAATGCACTAAACAGTGTATACAAGTGGCAAGTTGTCGATAATGCATGCTACTTTGCAACGCTGTAGGTGCTCAGTCGAGATGCATAACATCACCCCGAATCAGCACTTCACGAGTGTGAACTTGCATATGAAGTCACGTGCCATCCCATACAAGAAAAATAGTATATTTTGATGTGGAAACCGTTGTTAATAAAAGGTTATAATTCTGAATGTTTTATAGTTTTAGCTCTTTTATTTTCATAATTTAGTATTTGTAAATGGCATTAATTTGGCTGTGGGTTAAAATAAAAAAATTTATGAGTGTTGAGTGCAGTANATAATTTAGTATTTGTAAATGGCATTAATTTGGCTGTGGGTTAAAATAAAAAAATTTATGAGTGTTGAGTGCAGTATAAGACCCTACTGTGTGGAAATGTGGTCATGGAAGGTATGGTCTCTTTCCACTGAATGTTGGAAAGGCAATNTAGTATAAGACCCTACTGTGTGGAAATGTGGTCATGGAAGGTATGGTCTCTTTCCACTGAATGTTGGAAAGGCAATATTCAATAAGTTGTGCATTACTGTTACATTTTTCTAACAATTTCTGTGTGACAAAAGCCAGTTCGATAACTTGGTCCACTTTGAAATCAAACTAAAGGTTCGAATGGTGATAAATCATCTAATTTGGCAGTCTTACCTGCNGATAACTTGGTCCACTTTGAAATCAAACTAAAGGTTCGAATGGTGATAAATCATCTAATTTGGCAGTCTTACCTGCTGCCAAATAGTTTCTCTTTAGAAAACCACAGTGTTGTTTGTAACTTTAGTGGAGAACAGAAGGCAGCAGCCGCAAGGTCTTGTAACAATGCATAAAGGATTGAGCANCTGTTGTTTGTAACTTTAGTGGAGAACAGAAGGCAGCAGCCGCAAGGTCTTGTAACAATGCATAAAGGATTGAGCAGAATATTGTGTGCAGACGAGAGAAAATTCTGCTACGGCTGCTGTCCACCTAGGCCACCAGAAAGTGAGCAAAACTTCAGTATAGAACATCTATTCAAAAACTGCTCTGTATTTGAAAGTTGTATTCGCTTAAGAGTAGCATTTAAGAACATGTCTGAAGGCTAGTTTTTGCTCCGTTCCTGTCTCGGTATGTACATTTTCCAAAAAGGAAATATTAAAATTGTTTTTGGTAGGAAATCTTTAGTTAAGTATAGGTTCTGATAGTTGTAAAAGTTAATGCAGTATGCATTTATCTTTACTAGTACACTGCAAAATAATAGGGTTGCTGTTGAAAATCTCATAAGGGTGAGTTGGTGATGAAAAGATTGCACATATGTTCACTGTTGTGCCTGTAGAGGAAATGAGACATCTAATGCACATTCATGAGTTGCACCCGTTGTGCTTCTGCACTTTTAGTTCTTGGACGAACAAAATTTGTTCTAGTCTATGACATGCGTAAGCCCATTTCACACACGTGCTCAGCCGGACCATTGCCGAACCTGCCATTAGGTGTTATGCCTGGTCAGCCTTTTGTGAAATGCCATCACATCAGCCACTGTTGAGGTGAAAAAAAAAACCTATAGTAAGCTTGTGTTGACAGACAGGTCGTGCACAGTGCCCACCTCTAACAGTACTGTGAAACTTAACCCATTTGGCATTCAGCCAAGCCCACTGTAACCTGTACAGTCATACATACAGAACAAGTTTCTGTGACAAGCTGTAAGGCTGTCTCAAAATCAGGGCAAGACGGGGTACGTCTGATGAGGGGACTGTCGCTTTCAACTTTATAATCTATGTAAGGGAATCATTTTTAAAGTTCTTATATACACACCAAATGGACATCTATCTCTATGGACACTAGGTGATGAGTGCTCATTGTTGCTACCTACAGTTGGTATTGTTTTGCAAGTTTCCCACAATAATTTTTCTTTCTTATTTTTATTTTCAGATACCGAAAACATAAGGTTTGTATTTGCTGCTGTTAAGGACACCATCTTACAGTCAAATCTGAAAGAGTACAACCTGGTGTAAGCAACTGTTGTGCCAATTTGTTGGTGCATTACAGAAGAGCTGCTTCGTAAGTCATCGAAGAAAAAAGCATTTTGTGAAAACTTGCTAGTTCATCATTGCAGCCAGATAATTTTTTGTTGCGAGAAAAGATGGATCGTTGTTTAGTTCTTTTGTGCAGTCTATAAAAGGATTCTAGGTGATGTTGCTAACAGTGATGCCGGCGAGAAGAGTCCAATGTGTGCTTCTCTTGGAAGGAACTGGCTTCCGTGTGGATCTGTCTGTTCGTAGCGAGGACGTGTATGGATGGATGTGTGCAGTAGATTGCAAGGAGAAGCAAAGAAACACCATCATTGAAGTTTCATAAAATGATTGAAAGTTGAACTCTTTGTGAACATTTCCTAATAAGCCATGTTGATAATACATTTTTTAAGGAAAAAAAATAATATTAACACCATTACAATAAATGAATGGCATCTCAAAGGAACAATTTGTTGTGGACTTTAATTATTGTGCTTAGAGACGTACATAGAACTTGTAGAAATTTTCACAAATGTTCCACATTGGTTACAAAATATGTATAATGGCTTTTTTAAAAAAAATTTCATCGGAAATATGTAGGTTACAATAAAATAGTTCTGACCAAGAATAAAAATGGTAAAAATTATTCAAGCTTATGTAAGTTCAATTAAACTTTGTGATTATCGCTAAGCCCGTATTGTGACGAGATTGCTACAGTTTGTAGCATGTATGCCAGAACTGCATAAATAAGTTTTTGCAATTTTATCTAGAAATGTTCTTATATAATTTATATTGCTTCATTGTTACATTTCACAGCATTGTGTGTGTTAATGTACATATATAGGATTCACATTGATCTATTTCAAAGAATAACAAAAATGTGTGAAGGATAAACATTTAAAAAATACATTGTATTGACCAAAAAATTGTATGAAAGTTTTTGAATTTTTAAAATGTGGGGAGTTAAATATTGACAGTTTAAGTATTGTTATTGGCTTTTGTAATTGTTTTAGTAACAAACAAAATTAATTGCTGCTTGTAGTGATCATTCAATATGGCTTCTATATAATCAGGTAAAAAAAAAAAATTATTTTCCGCTTAAATATATGTGCAACACTTATTGGGTTGCTATTGTGTAAATCCAACATTCATATCAGGTGTTGATATTGTTTGCAATAGATTGTATTTTCGTGGGCTGTAATTTAAGCATGAGTCTGATGCTTGCAAGGATGTGTGCACTGCTATGTTCAGCTTTGAAATCATGATGTTAAGTTATATTTTTGAAAATCGTACACCATTTTTTGATAATGTAGTTTTTCCTTTTCAAATGTGCAATAAGTATAGTTAAGTTTAAAAGATTTTGATTTCATTTTTTACTGTCGAGTGGAAAATGTTGCAGTTTTATGTTAACTAATATGTACTGTATAGATAAAAATGCTTCTCTGTGACTTGTCTTATTGCAGTCACAACTTGTCGAATTTTTATGCTTTATTCTAGTAATTGTACAAATTGTTTTAATGTGAACTTTTATTTGGTTATTTTGATAATTAATGAAGCAAAGAAAGCTCATCTCTTTTTTTCTGTGTATATATATACACACTTTCACACGTTACGCGTATGCATTATTTAAATTTAAAATATATTTATCAAGAAATGTTGTATTGCTGTTTTGTGATGCCAGCAGGAGTAACTATGAATTATTGTGTGGTAAGCAAGTATTACATATATTTCTACTAGTCAAAAAAAATTGAATGAAATTAGTGTATTGGATTGGATAGGTAATAAGTAATACTGTTTTTAAAACAGATAAGTCTTATCAGAAAAAATTCACGGAGAAACTGTTATTTTATTATACGTGTCACAGATGTTAATTTTTTTAACTTAGTAAATTACTTCTGAGAGTACAGAAATGTGACATACAGTAATTATGGTTGTTATTCTTTCACACGAGTCATTGTTTTCCTTAAGTACCACTAGAAAATTTATTTCGCATTTCAGTGTGTTGAGTATGTACAGCGAAGTGTACGTCACAACTGTCTGCATCACATTGTAGGCACTATCGTAGCCGGGTAAACACGACCACTGGTGGAAAACCCTGCTAGCGATTACGTTCTCATCAGTTTTGCCAGTGTTTCAGTAGTACCAAGAGTGGCAGCATTGTCTTACTCGAATACGTAAGCAATGGGAGACCGAGGGGAGAATTTTCGCATGCTGCTGGGGACTTTCTTTGTGTATTCTGTGCTTGCTCACTGAAAACTTAGATAAAATGTTATTTCATCGGATAACAAATCTTTATTCAGTATTTTGCTTAAAAGCCTAATTTACATGTTGGGCCATATTGTAATAAAGTTAGGCAGCAGGAACTACAATTTTATGTTAGGATATGAGGTTTTGTATGGTAGTTACATTCCTGTATGGTAGTTACATTCTCTTCTAAATTTTGGGAACATATGTACCCATAAAGGTGTGTACAATAAAGACTGCTATTCAAATTTTGTTCCTGACTGGGTTATTGCAGCATACTACTGAATCACCAGAGTTTTTGTGTAGTTCATTGTGCAGATACCCAGCAGATATGTCGCCATGTTAAAATAATAATGCTGAAAGCTCAGAAAAAAAAACAATATTTTCATGAGAACTAGATGTACGTATAAGAAAATAATTTGCATTTGTCAATTTTTGTATCCATATTACTTTATGTCTTTTATTGTCTTGGCATCATCACCTCTTGAAAAAGTTGGTGCAGGTTAACTCACATCACATACATTGCAGAGGCAAACGAGTATGGAACCTTTTTGTGTAGACTGTGTGGAGGAATGTGCATTATTAATATTGTAATAAAATATGTTTTATGGCCTGTGCATTTCACAAAAGGTGGTGTATGTTGAACAAAGTTATTATAGTGCCATTGTCATACAGCTGTAGTTTTGTTATGAAGATATTTTCAGCTTGGTTATGGAGTCAGCAAGTTTTGGGAACATTTATTTGTACTGAGTTAACAAAGCATTAATGTGACAGTTTATTTGTATTTCCTATTGTGAATAATATTGTATACCGCAGTGTTCAAGGACAGTCATAAAAATATTAAAGGTTGTAAAGTAATTTTTTCTTTGCCGTAAAAAAAGTACATTTATGTATATCAAATACAATTCATGGTATGGCCTTTGCAACCTGTTGCTGTTAGTATGGGAAGCACACTCGGTGATTGTAGTTAACAAACTAGGAGTTATTCTAAAATGGTAGTCACCTCCAACACAGATTGAGTAAATTATTAGAACATAACAAATATGTCTCATGAAATACATTCTAAGATGGCTGAATTCTTGGAGGGAAAAAAAACATGAATTGGAAATAGACTATATTATGCTGATTCATTTATTGTGTGTGCAATTTGTTTACATATAAAATGTACATGTGTGTCAGTGGATATTTGCATATGTGCGTGACATTTTGTCTTTGAGTGGCGTACATGTTGCGTGCATGCACGTGTGCACTTGAATAGTTCATTTGTAAATCATTTATTGTCAAAAATATAACAAAAAATTTCTTGATCTTGAATTTTTGAGCCCTGGTCCCACCAACTTCCCTCTTGTTATGCAGGCACCTGTTTAACTCTGGAATTATCATGCATTTTGAATGTGGATTTTTATACTGCATTTTATAACTTTAACTAAATTTTGACAGACAATGTGACCAATGTACACAGTATATAAACAATAAATGCTCTCATCTGTGAAGTATTGTATCAGCTGATGAGTTGTTGTGGGATGTTGTTGTTATGCTGGCAATATTGATAATTATTTGAAAGAAAATAGTACTCTGAACCAAAATTTGTAATCTAGAACTTTGATTATAAATTTATGGTTAAAATTTATGTCTTTAAATAAATGAAATTTTTTTTTTATTTAACAAATTAGCTTTAAAAACATGTTTAGCAATTATGATGGCTATATCGAGAAGTAATCACACAGCATGGGATTTCTGTGGGCCGCCGGTCAGTGTCAGTAATATCTGTCACTTGGTTCTGATAAGTCCCCTGGAAGAATTGGCCTGGACAGCAGGGGACGTAGTCTTGAGTTTGAGGTGAGGCCTCTTGACTGTCAGAGTGGTGGTAGTGATGGCCTTACCTTCACTCTGCCTCACAGGACCGTGGTTTGTTGAGGAGACCCTTCTGTCCAGGACTGATGATCGGACAGGAACTGTGGCTGGCATGGAGCACCAACTGTGGGTTTTAGGTGTCGGCTTGCCTTGGGTTGGAGTGAGGCATCACGCTGGTCTTGGCAACTGGAGGTGTATAGCGTCTGGTCGCTGCTTCTCTCCAGCCGATTCCAAGGATCTTAGGTATTCCCAGTAGGAGCTGGGTAACCACAGGATGTTCCTCCCCTGGGGTATGAATCAAGGGCCCAAATAGCCCTGCGGGGTATACCGGGAGGTGAGGCCTCGCTGATACCCTAGTGGCTTATGCCTGTCCCTTAAGGAGTTTATATGGGTGAATAGGTTCAGGGTGGTTACCAAGTTGCTGGCCAACAATGACAGCTGCGGCCTTACGTTCGCCCCATTGTGTACGGCTCCTGTGGGAGAATGGAATGTGCAGGTAAGTGCTACGGTTTGCTTCACCAAAGGCGTGGCAGGAGACAGTTCCCTAGCTAAAGTGCCTAGAGCTGGTTAGTTCACGCTTTTTCAGGCCTGTCACTCTGACCGGCAGATTTATATGCGGTGAATGGAGTGAATTAACCGACCCGCCTGGTCTAACTGCTTCGTCGTGTAGTGTTCTTGGTAGAGGTACTATGCACCAGGTACCTTGCCGTACCTCGTCCGCAGTATGGGTGGTCTACAAAGGTGTGTGCGTTTTGACGCATGGGTTGTCCTCTGTTATGGGATGAGCTGTGGTCCTGCTCTACAATTGGAAATAGGTTTATCAATACCGTGGTCTCCTACCACTCCCTTGAGGAGCGACGCTTACAAGGGACGTTGGAGAGGGGAGGCAGAGTTCACCCAAGAAATTACATACAGAGGTTAAATCATTATGTATTAATTTTTGAGAGAATAAACATGGTGGCCTGTACTCTCATAGTTGAACAGTCACTTGATAACAGACTGTCCCTACGGAAGTTAGCAGAGAGTGGTGAAGGTGTCTGTCGGGGTTGAAGAACAATTTAGTTAGAATGTTTAAGTCAAGTCTTGGCTTGGGTTACACTGCAAGTCCTGAATGGACTCTGGCTACCACTTCGCTGTAATGAGGTTTAAGTGTGGAGCTCGCTGACATCGAAGGTTGAGAATGTGTGAAGACTCATTGGTTCTGGAGTAGATATGCAGAAAAATGGGGTTCTGCTGCGAGTTGCTGGAAGGTGACTGGTAGTTGACTGCTGGAAGGCGGCTGGTTGCTTCTTCAGTGCAGGCTCCTCAGGAGGAGTAGGCAGAGCGCTTCAGCACTAGGAGGTGCTGAGGCGAGCTGCCAGAGATCAACTCTCTTAAGCGGTGACTCCTCAGGGAGGAGTTCGCCCAGGGTACCGCTGCTAGTTGGTGGTGTTCGCTTCGGTTGCGACGACTCTGGGAGGAGTCTGCTGGTCTTCCTTTAGCGGTGGCTTCTCAGGAAGGAGGAGATAGCAGAGAGCCGCAGCACAGGGAGGTGCTGAGACGAGCTGCCCGGGACAGTTAATTTTGTATTCAAGGCTTTATATTCGCGCTCGGCGCTCATATCGTCTGCTGGGGGGCTACTTTCATCTCCTTTCTTTCTTGTTTGCGCTGCTGGCTGCACCACACTGGTGATTGCAAAAGGCTGGGTAAGTTTGTATGTTCAGCGAGCAAGTATCCGCTGCTTGCTTAGGGGCAACATTATTACGTTGCTGCGTTTGTATTCCCCCTTCTAAGATACATAATTATAGCTTACATGTGCGCTCTGGATTATTATGATCGAGTATTAATTTAATTCCAATATCCGTTTGTTACGTGTCTTTGGGCTGTTTATTGTTAACATCTCATCGCTTTCTTCCTTCGTTTCTGATGTGTCCCGGAAGTCCTGCTGGGTTTATAGGCATGCGGTACCGTATCTTGCACATCCAGTTGAGGAAATATTTTTTTATTGGTAGTTAATTAATTTTGTATTTGCTTTCATTAAGCATAGTTGGTTGTAGGGGTGACTTTTTGGTGAAATGTAATATTATCGTGTATTAGGGCCTGTATTACGACCTATTGATAAAATTTGCTGATAAATAGCGAAAATAACTAGTGTGATTCTTTGAAGGTTGGTAATGAAATTGTCTCTTACAAGGTAAATTTAAGTTAAAAATAGCTTCCTTAGTTTGGTGAAACTGATTGTGTGTTGTTATTATTGTTCTATATGTTGATGTTATTGTTGGCTAATATAACCTATAAAGTAATTATTGATAAGTGGTAAACTCTGCAATGGAAATTACAAGTGAACAGATCAGTAGTAACTACTGCAGACTTGCTGGAAATATAACACCTGAGTGTTTTCTATAATAATGTTTTGTGTCAATGCTGCCTTAGCACAATACAATTCTTTGTTATTTCTGATGAATTTCCTCCCACTACTCTTGTCACTTGGACTTCAGTTATAAACACTGCATAATCTAAATTTGTTGATAATGGCAAATAACTTGTAGATTTTATTTTTTTTTCCCATGACACCACCGTAAGAGGTGTGTTTACTTAAATTGTAATAGAATGTCAATAAATAATTATTGGTGTGGTGGTGTACGTATTTTCTGATAAGACAGCTTTAACAAACTTTCCTTTTATATACCAGTTGAATTAGTTATTTTAACACAAACATTTCAGAACTTCAAAGTCTACTGGCAAATTCTGTTATTTAGTAAAAGGAATGAATGTCTACCTGCAGGAAATGCAATGAAAGTCTTTTGAGAAGTTGTGTTAAATGTTTCTGCACAATAACCGTGACAATTATGAACAAAATATATAATAAATGTAAAATATATCTGTTGCAATTATTCTTTCTCTTCAGAAACTTCTTAAGTGTTTTACCACATTCTAATGAAAAGTCAATAAGTATACAAATACGAAAATATGAGGTACTAATGTGACTTCATTGTAGACATAAATATATCTATTACAAAATACACTTATGGCAATGAAATGGAAGGTTACAATAGCATGTGGTAAGCATTTCAACACTACCTACACTTGTTAGAAAATAACAGCAACACACAGTACTGTAATTTAACACTACTACCTGTAGACTTAACAATCCTCTCTATAAAACATCTCTACCACTTAAAATTAGCCAAAATATCTCGCTCCTCCCACTTGCCGATTCCTGTCTTATATTATAATGGTGACATGTTTAACATTATCCATGTGACGACTGCAAGTGATTCAAAGTATTATTGAATTGCTTGGTACAACTTTTAAGTTTGTCGCATAGGCTCACGCTAAATGAAAACACAAATGAAAGCTCTTCCCTTGACAAGAAGTTATATTTTTAATGTGCGTGTAAGTCTGCCTTACAAGATCCTGTGTTTGTGTCTGCTTGCAGGTATAGTATCACGACATGTTTTGATTAGATCGCCAGTACTTTTGCTCATGTTCTAGTACAACTTGCTGTCACTTATTTAGATACTCTGCATTGTTTTGCAAACTAGCGATTCCCAAAATTTGGCAACCCGTGTGCAATATGAGTGCGAGTACCGCAGTCTTGGGGTTGACCTCGCCTCCCCTTCCGCATGCTGCCGCGTCTGCCAAGACATAATAACTATACCAGTTGACAACTTAGGACCAGTCCTTCAGGTCTTAGCCAGGGTATAGGCTGGTTTGTGTGCGTTTTAATAGAGCAATCAATAAAACGGTCATAAATCAGACTTGGTAGAGTTTTCTCTCCAGCACTCTGTATTCCTACAGCTTATCCTTTCTCTTTCCGGTTCATCACCTGTCCCAGTAAGACTCATCTCTAGGGTTAGCCACAAGCCGATGCCTTGCTCCTTTTCTCTCCTATTGATAGCTGTCTCGAAGTGCTGTTTAGGAAGCTTGCCTTCCTGGGCCTCATTAGAACAGTTTTCTCTAGGACTAACGACCATCCAGTAAGTGCCTGGGTCAGATCGCGACGTTCCGCACGCCAAGTCTCTGGGTTGAAGGCCAGTTGTGCAGGTCTCCCACATCGCTCATTTCATCAGACTGTGTCTACCCCTTACTGGTCACTCACTATCAACCTAATTGGTTACCCCCACCACCTTATACCTCATTATAGGGCTGAGCGGGGCAAAGCTGCCAAGCTAGGGTTAGCTCAGACTGGGGTACGGAGGGAAAGCAGCCCAGTTGATAACCAGGTATATTCCTGGAAGATAGAGGAGGCTGCACATCAAAGAGGGTCAGCCACCAGTTCAGCAAGCTCCACTTCTAACCTCCCCTGCCACCTACGCCGCCGAAGAAGACGCCTACCTTCGTTCGGCCAGCTAAAATTACTAGGGTAGTCAGGGCCCTTAACGTCACACCATCTTAAATTCCAACCAGGGCCCTTAACGTCACACCATCTTAAATTCCAACCAGGGCACCCACTCGCCCATTGCTGCCCTGTGTGCCACTCAAAGCTTGGTGGGCAATTATTGATGTAGCCAAAGTCAACATCTCGGATTACCAGGAAAGACCCAGTTCAAGCGACGACCATGGCTTCACCTTTGTCCAGGGGATGGAAGTACCTCGGCCTTGCCCTCCAACAGCAAGTAATACTAAGGGTAAATGAAGAGGCAACAAGTTTATTCAGAAGATTGTCTGCTGAATAGGCAATATCAGTAATTCGTAATACATGTTTTTGAACAATCTAGAATCTAGTTGACAAGTTATATTTATAAATTTATTAGGCTGTCGTAATACAGGTCCTTAAAATATTGCAGTAGTTCTGTTATTCAGTATAAATAATTGATAGTTTTCCTGTGTAGTAGGGAAGTGTGTTTTTACCAATACTACACCACATTCGGAAAAAAAAGGCTCGGTTGAATGATGCTCAACTTCCACAAAGGACAGATCTGCGCCATGGAGGAATGCCCGGGCGTAGGCCGACACGCCATATCTTGCGACGCAGCATTTTACTACCTCTGCCTATGTTGGGAAGACCAGGAACGAGACACCCAGGGATTAGAGTACCGCTGTCCAAACTGCAGGGACAGGCATCATCGATGTGACCTAATCTACTGTCCAGGAAGAAGCATATACCTGATTGCCTACTATGAATGCCCTCGCACGTACCATAATCTCTGCCTTGGTTGGCAGGACAGCCAAGAGACCTGGAAGGTCTGTACTTCCGATGTCCGAACTGCAGAATGATGCATCAATAGGCACCACTCCGAACCGAGTCTTCACCGCAAAAACGCCCTCCAGCCCCTCCCACTACCAGAGTACTCGGGGAAGACCCAAGAGGATTCCTGCAAGTTCCTATAAGTTTGCCAAACGGAGTGTGAGAGGACATGCTTACCCAAAGCCTTGTGGGTCGTCAAAACAAAGGCCCAGCTTCAAGGCGACGCCGAAAAATGGTGGGGAAATGCGGGGAGGTCATCACTAACTGGGACGAACTGTCCGAAAGACTCGTGACGCACTTCTCGGGACCCCGAATTGTCGCACAACTGACAAACTAGCTCCACGCTCAAATCCAAAGAGAAAACGAGATTGCAGAACTTATCAGGCATAAAGCCTTGGCTAGCAAGTGGAGAAACTCAAAGGGGGAGGTCCTACATCTCACCGCTGTGCAGGGAAAACCGATCCTTCGAGATCTTCCACGTATAGCAGTACTCATTAGGAAGAGAGAAAGACTAGCTACGCTTAACACAGCCACTATCGCCAACATAATCCACCAAGACAATTCCACGGGAGTACCACAGCCAAATTAGACCTGCTGGCTACGCTCCAATATGAGTGTGTCTGAAAGGTGCTCCACTACCAACGGAGGGAAGACTGACGTTAACCATGCATTTTGCTGATAAAATACACTTCCACGTAGTGAAAGACCTGGGGGAGAAACTAATCCTAGGAATGCCCTGGCTGATAGAACAGCAGAGGTAGAGTATGTTTGGGCCCTAGAATGAGAAGGCCCCTAATATGTCAGCAGTTTGCCAAGCCTCGACTGCACCCACAAATCAACACAGAATATGTGCAATTACTGCAGGAGAAACCACGTCGGGAGGTTGGAGACAAGCAACAAGCAAAGGTTATGGAACGCCGCCGACATGCCAAGCATGCTGCCTGACGTGGCACTACAAACTCTGTAAACTTCATGGTGCCAGCAAGCCCTGCCGCACCCTTCAGGCAAGTTCGCTCTCCTACCACGTCACCGCTATCTCCAGAGCTACAGTGCCCATCTTCCATCTCCACCACTAACTTCGCCTCCCATACCAGCCGTAACAGAGGCTGGGAAGCAACCAGCTGCCAGTCTACCGAGAAGGAAAGTGGTCGCCACCCTGCCGAGTGGGGAAGGACTCGCTACCCCTCCAGTCAGCCAGCTGCGACCGGAGGCTTTAACCATCGTGCCGTGGGTCGCTGAACCTCGCTACGTGCTCCCGCAGCATAGTGTGCAGCCCTGGCGAACCTGCTGCACGAGCATCGAGGGGAGGCCCAGACGTTATGAGGAGACGCCATGGCGCCGCCCTCTCACCTTCAGCTGGCTGGGGCAGAAGAAAGACTGTGCGAGTGGAGTGTTCGTACCCATCACCCGCTTAGTCAGCCAACAGCCTCTGTGTGCGATGCGTCCCAGGCAACGCCACACCTGCAGAGAGCCTCCACCTCATTGTGTGAAGTACCCAGACTACGTTTGAGTATGTGCGAATAGCTATAGTTAGCCCTAGTTAAGTGTACACTTTAGCAGTTTTGCCTAGAGTAGGAAGCGTGTACAGAAAATAAAGACATTTTCACGTAATTTACAGCAGAGTACTCCCCTAGGCAAGCGAAGTGCCACGTCGTGAAACCTGCAAACTAAGGAGACACCTGGTCATGTATTGTGCTTGGCAACCAGGAATGCACAACTAGTCTGTGTTGCTGTAAACCAAGGTACTAGCTATGCTTCCTCAAGGTGCACTGACTCATGAAGGATGTAAGTACTGTGTTGTTTCTGCTTTCACTTGTTTCGTTTTTGAAGTTTGCCCCTAATTTGCAACACAGGCCACTTGAGAGTTGAGGCAATGAGCCAGAAGTTAACCAGTAAACTTAAAGCACGCTAATGTAGTATTCCTGAGTCTATTATTTTATGTACTCCTGTGTACCCAATTTTTGTGCTATTTGTATACCCACTTATATTTTGCTATTGTATAGTATAGCACAGCACCTTGCACCAAGATGATTTAGCACACACTTAATTCTTTTCATTACTAATGTTTAGTATGTGCCTCGTGCTTGAATGGCTAAACCATTCCAAACAACATTTTGTTCAAATTTACAACCACTCTTTTTAAGATAACAGCGTGTCTTAAACTGCATTTTTCACTAACATCTTGCTGCTCAAGATACTTGCACTTATTATTATGTACCAATTTTTTTTTTTTTTTTTTTAATCTAAATCTCTTGTGTTAAATATTTGGTTTAACCTTGTTAGACTGCCTCACGTGCATGATGTTACTATTGTTAACCTATATTCATGTACCTATTTTAATTTATTGTTTACATTTGTGTAACTTACCTGTTTCAATATTGTTAATTGTCAATCTTGTGCAATTCACTCTTTGTATAATCTTTTACCACCAGTGACCAGTAACTTGTATAATTTTTGCACATAATTAACCTGAGGCAGTACTANTAAACTGCATTTTTCACTAACATCTTGCTGCTCAAGATACTTGCACTTATTATTATGTACCAATTTTTTTTTTTTTTAATCTAAATCTCTTGTGTTAAATATTTGGTTTAACCTTGTTAGACTGCCTCACGTGCATGATGTTACTATTGTTAACCTATATTCATGTACCTATTTTTATTTATTGTTTACATTTGTGTAACTTACCTGTTTCAATATTGTTAATTGTCAGTCTTGTGCAATTCACTCTTTGTATAATCTTTTACCACCAGTGACCAGTAACTTGTAACTTGTATAATTTTTGCACATAATTAACCTGAGGCAGTACTATAAAGCAAGAGAAAATAATACATGGACATTTACCTCAAGATAAACAATGGAATGGCTCCATCCTAACTGTTCTTTTGTGTATTTTGAAAAAAAAAAACCGGTCGAATTTTGTACTCTTTAGCAGCTTCTATTTTCGATGTAACTACNTACATGGACATTTACCTCAAGATAAACAATGGAATGGCTCCATCCTAACTGTTCTTTTGTGTATTTTGAAAAAAAAAACCGGTCGAATTTTGTACTCTTTAGCAGCTTCTATTTTCGATGTAACTAGGAGTTTCCAACAACCAAGAGAATTTTCTCACTATTTTGAAATTTATGCTAGTTAACTTCTATCTACGCGCACCGAGAGAATCTACTTAGTTAATTTCCGCAGTGAACTGAGCTACTCCCTTAAGGCTAGGAATCTTTGTAATTCTAGCTAATCTTATATTTTCACTTTACACTATCTTTGCAATGGGCTGTGAAATAATTTTTCAACCGCTTAGCCCATTATAAAGCTTTCAACCTAATCAACTGGGATAATTGTACGTAATCAGGCCTTCAGCCTAACATGTACTAGTCACGTACTCGTGTGTAGGGATGAGGATCCTTCAGATCCGCACCCATAAAGCACACGCCGTTTGGTCACCTTGACGAGAGAGACCAACCNGGGGGGGGGGGGGTGTTGACATGCCACAGTCCCTTTTAAGAAGAGCCATTAGGTTATACACGCCACAGGGCGCCTTACAAGCCAGGGTGGTTTGCCCGGCCATTGCCGCCTGCTGCGCTGCAATTTGCTTCACATCCCCTCGCCGCTTACCCCTCCAGCACCTGGCGCATGAGGGGAAGTTTCAAACACACTCGGTTACTCTTTTTCTCTCCTTCGCATCTATCTTACCACACCCCACAACCCCAGCGCTGGCCCTGTGAGCCAAGTATAAATAGAATCCACAGTTGAGACTGTCTCGCACCAGTCCATTTGCCCGGTGTTACTCTGCCAAAGAGTCTCAGACTAACGTCTCCCCTTCGTAGAACGTCATGCTGCCCGAAGAACTACAGACTTTTTCAATTCGCATCAGTCTTATGCTGTTCATTCGAGAGTTCTGAACTGCACGACACAGCTGCACTGCCCGTCAGCATACCGAATCCCCTGTGCTTCTAGCTACCTTGTAGCTTACTCTCGGCTATCAAGTGTGCGAGTACCACAGTCTTGGGGTTGCCTTCGCCCCCCTGTGCTGCAGTGTCTACAGAGACATAGGTAACTATACCAGTTGGCAACTTAGGACCGGCCCTTCAGGCCTCAGTCAAGGTACAGGCTGGTTTGTGTGCGTTTTAATTAAGCAATCAGAAAAAAATTAATGAGACTTGGTAGTGTTCTTTCTCCAGCGCACACTCTTCCTACACCTTATCTTTTCTCTTTCCGGTTCGTCACCTGTCCTAGTAAGACTCGAGGGTTAGCCACGAGCAGATACCTTGCTCCCATTCTCTTCTATTGATAGCTGTCTCGAAGCACAGCTTAGGAAGCTTGCCTTCCTGGGTCTCATTAGAGCAGTGTTCTCTTGGACTGCCGACCATCCAAGTGCCTGGGTCAGACTGCGGCGTTCATCATGCCAGGTTTCTTGCTTGGAAACGATAGCCGAACTTCCAACAGGAGTCCTGCTCTTCATGACACCTGGGTCAGATCGTGAAGCTCTGCGTATCAGGGAGCCACAGGCGTGGATGCCTTTTGCCATCTACTGTAACCTCCAGCTTGGAACTTTCCGCACGCAAAGTGTCTGGGTTGAAGACTAGTAGTACAGGCCTCCCACCTCACCTCATCTCTGCATCCCTCATTGCATCAGGCTGTCTCTACCACTTACCTACCACCCACTATCAACCTAATTGGTTAACCCCACCACCTTATGCCTCATTATAGGGCTGGGCGGGGCCATGAAAAACCTCGTTCAAGCAACGACCACACCTTTGTCCAGGGGTTGGAAGTACCTCCGCCTTACCCTCCAAAAGCAAATCACATTAAGGGTAAGTGACGAGGCAACAAGATTCAGAAGATTGTCTGCTGAATAGACAATATCGGCAAGTTGTAATACATATTTTTGGGCTATCTAGTTGACAAGTTATAACCATAAATTTATCAGGTCGTCGTAATACAGGCACTTGAAATGTTCCAGTAGTTCTCAGTAATTCAGTATAAATAGTTGATAGTTTTCCTGTGTAGTAGCGAGGTTTTTTTTTACCACTAATACGCCATATCTGGAAAGAAAAGTCTCAGTTGAAAGATGCTCAACTTCCACAAATTTTTCGAACAAAGTTTGTAGTTTTTGTCAATTTGCTCCATTTGGCAGGTAGCAAGATGTCGTACCCGACATCACAGTTGGGGTATGTTAAAAAGCAGGCGCTAGAAAATAGTTGTGGCATGTGCCAAGCTGATCTTCCTTACTAGTGTTCCAGGTGGGGACAGACTGCTGCCTGCGCGTTGGGTACTTGACGTCACCTTGCTACTACAAATGTGTACCAGTGAAAAGGCTTGTTTACAGGAGCGTGACCAACCAGTAGAAGTTAACAAACATGTAGATTTTCTGTCTCAAAAAATGTTTGTAATTTTACTTTGTGCACCAGCAAACCAAATTTTAACATCTGGGTGGAGAACAAGTCTGCATGCATCAGTTTTAAATTTGGTTTAGATTAAAAACTTTTTTTGATTATGTATTTCAGTTATAAAATGTTTTCCCACAGGTTATCAACATTATAAAGTACTTAACATACGTAAATTCTGTATATTAGTTTTGTATGTTATTTTGAGAGTAGTGCAAACATTAAGTTTCCCCTATACAAGGATGAATCACACTATCATGACCATCTGCAGCATGTAACCCGTGATGTGGGCTGATGAAGCGGGTATATAATACGACTGAAAGGCGGGCTGTATACATTGTGCTTCCTGCTGTCATGGGTAAGGGAAGTGATTTAACAGAGTTGCTAAATGGGATGTTGATGGGCCAAGGGGCGCAGCATTTCAGAAACTGCGACATTTGAGAATTCTTCATGTGCCCCTCTGGTAAAGGTGTATCGTGAATGGATGAATGGCACCATTCGGGATAACAGTTGTGGAAAATGCAGTGCTCCACATGCCATTGATGTCCGACTACGACGGTGCCTGGCGGCCAACCGACAGGCTACAGTGAAACAGTTCACTGTCCGAATGAACCAGGGGGCATCCAAACACGTGTCTACTGCAACAGTTCAGCAAACTCTTCTGCAAATTGGGCTCCGGAGTAGACGGAGGGTGACTGCTCCCACGTTAACACAGGTGCACAAATGAAAACAACTGAAATTTGCTCGGCAGTATGGCAACTGGACCGCTGCTGATTGGAGATGGGTAGCCTTCTCCGACGAGTCATGGAGTCAGCTGCGTAGAATGGACGGACGTTAGTGCGTACCTGCGAGAAACATCCGAGAACACACACACTGCATCCATTGCTGGACGAACACAAGGTGGCGGGGGCAGTGTTACGTTCTGGGGAATGTCCTCATGGTATTCTCTAGGTCCCATCATGTGTGGAAGGTTCAGTTGATCGATCTGGGTATGAATCCATCCTCGGTGATCACGTGCACCCGTACATGATGATTATCTTTCTTCCGTAGGATGGGACCTTCCAGCACATCAATGTATCTTGCCACACGGTAGAAATGTCCGCACGTGGTTGGANCTGCGTAGAATGGACGGACGTTAGTGCGTACCTGCGAGAAACATCCGAGAACACACACACTGCATCCATTGCTGGACGAACACAAGGTGGCGGGGGCAGTGTTACGTTCTGGGGAATGTCCTCATGGTATTCTCTAGGTCCCATCATGTGTGGAAGGTTCAGTTGATCGATCTGGGTATGAATCCATCCTCGGTGATCACGTGCACCCGTACATGATGATTGTCTTTCTTCCGTAGGATGGGACCTTCCAGCACATCAATGTATCTTGCCACACGGTAGAAATGTCCGCACATGGTTGGAAGAACACCATCAAGACTTCAAAGTTTTTCCCTGGCACCCCAAACAGCCCCTATCTCGATCCAATTGAACATTCGTAGGATCACCTCGATCATAATATTTGCTGTCTGTTTCCTCCACCATACACACTCCAACAGCAGTGGGACGCACCACAGACAGCATGGCTCCAGATACCCATGGGGACCTTTCAGCACCTGACTGAATCACTGTCAACTCATCTAGCTGCTGTCCATGTTGTGAAGGTCAGTTACTCTGGGTACTAGCAGGTGGTCATAATGTGATTTTACTGTGTGTAGTGAATATAGAAAGTGTTCCCTTCAGATTCAGTATAAAAAGGTTCTATTGTATTTAGAACATAATTTGTAACATTTTTGTGTTAAAAAATTTGCTTTGCGACTTATATTACGACTACTTTTCTTTTTGCTGATTATGTATCGCCATGTGCTCCTACAGAAACATGAACGTGTGCTTCCAAGGCCAGCAGACAGCCTCCTGGGAAACGTTTGATACCAGAAGCACTGTTAGAAGCACCATGTATAGTTGCGCAAGTCGTCCCCGCCTAATAATTTTGTATGAAAAGGGATAACCACGAGGCAACGCAAGTTAGTTGCTCTATTAAGCGAGTGTTAGATACTCGCCCACAGCACACGAATACAGAGCGAAGCAATGGAAGTATTATCCCTAGTTGGGTGTCGTATGCCACCCACACAGCAAAGAAAACTACTTTAACCTCTCGCCATCCCCAAGAGAGTGCAACTAGGCTGCGCTGCCCAAGAAGAGACTGACGAGACCAGGGCCACATGCTGGTCATGAGTATGTAAGGCAGTGCACTACCAATAAACATCAATTGACCCTGGGCAGTTCACTCAAGCACCTTCCAATGCTGGAGCGGACTGCCAACACCCTCATTAAGGAGGCAGACAGTATTTGCTCTCGGTAGCTTGCTCCTGCACAAGTTTTGCTGTAGCGCTTTACTAATCTTCCTCTCGAGGAACACGTAATGTGAAACACCTGCGATCACTAGCTGCTGCCCCAAATGTTTATGCTTCTTTACCTTTGACATCACAGTCAAGTTCTTTCCACCCTATTTTCACAACTGTGATACATGAGTCTCTTCAGGACTAAGTGCCCCAGTTAAGTTTTTATTATAAAATGTAGACAGAATGCACAGTATTCCTAGATACAGGATGTGTTCAAACAAATAATGTGACTTGTTATTTTGTGACTGTCTCGATAAATTTTCATCATTATCTATTTTGTCCCTTTCAAAGTAATCCCCCTCAGATATAATACACTTGTGCCCAATCCTTGAAGCATTTATGATATGCACATTTTGGTATGGCAATGAAGTCTCCCAGGTCTTTATATCCTCAATCGTGGCAAACCTGTCCTTTCATGGGTCTCTTCAGTTTTGGGAACGGGAACAAGTCGCAGGGGGCCACGTCCGGTGAATACGGTGTTGTTAATACAGATTCTTTGATCCAGTTTGAGATAGCAAAAAAAATTGCCAAGCACACCAAAACATGTCTAACCTTTATATGTCACAAACAAACTAAAAATGCAAAATGGCCGATTTAAAAATATGTTGAGGACGTGTACCAACATAATAAAACAATCAATAATCGGATGTACGTAGCCCTTAAAATTTGCAGTCACAATTTTTTTTTTTTAACACACCTCGTAGAAAAACACAAACAAAAGTCAGGCAAACACATTTTCCGTGCAGATGCAGGGTCGCACAATGCTTTTCTGGCTAGACCAGCTTCATCAGATGGCAAACCATGAACCTAGTGGCCAACTAGGGTGAGGCAGAATATTTGGCAGAGGGGGTTCTTATGTCTAAGCCATGCATCTGTCTGGGTTTGGCAATTTATTGGTGGACCAGTTCCCAGCGATGCAACTCTGCACTTTTATTGGAAGGAGGTAGGGCCCCATACCACTCTGATTGTGTAACAGGAGTCCTGGTTGCAAGATGCTGCAGTTGAATTCTCCTGCAATTATACATTTGCCCCAGCTATGATTTGTTTAGTGTCTGCTCTATGGCCATTCATTCTCTGTCTTGAGTATTGGTGGTAAGGCCAATATACTCATCATTGCAGTGAACGTACTGAGGCTGATAGATAAGATTTGCTGTTGCACAGTTGTAGCTGACCTGGATATGATGTCTGCTTGGTGAGCCCACTGTTGAAGGCGGTGAATTGTAATTTGGGGCGCACCAACCTGTATAGAAGGTTGAAGAGGGCGGTTTGAAGAACATGTTTTGAGTGACTGGTGAGGCAAGAATTTTTTTGTCCACAGTTCAGAGTGGTTTTGAGTTTGTCCAGGCCCTCATGGCAGGGTACAACCAGAAAGATATCAAAGTTACTAATCTTAGTTTGCAGATCTGCGATTAAAGTGGCACACTGAATTTGATTGTGAACCAGGGATTTGGGGTAGCCCTACCGAGGAAAGCTTTGGCTATTGTGTCACATAGTAAATTTAAGTCAGTTTGGGTGGAGCAGATGCAGATAACTTTGGTGGCAAGACTGTACAGCAGAGATTTTTCAGAAGGGGTGGATGGCAGCTGTAAAAATATAGGTATTGAAGATGGTTTGTGGGTTTAATGTGAATAGTTGTTTCAATTTTGCCACTATAAAGGGCTAGTTTCACATCCAGAAACATGTGTGATTTAGAGTAGGTCCAGGTGAACTTGCACAGGCGGAGGGCTCAGGTTGTTGAAGTGGGGGAGATTTCCAGAGTGGAATCCCAGATCATGAATCATCTATAAAATGCATCCAGCAGAGTGGCTGAATTGTTTGGAGACTCTGAAAGTTTAATTCCAGTTTACCCATGAAACAAATTGGCATAAGAGGGGGCCATGCAAGTGCCCATGGCTGTGCCTTTAATTTGGAGTGTGTGTTAGTCCTGTCAGTTCAACCAAAAATGCTGTTGCAGACAGAGCTGATGAGCGACATCTGCTGTAAACAGGCAAGCATCTGTACCCAATATGGAAAATGAGCATCCACAAGCACAGTGATTATTTGCGTGGGGCTGACGCATCCTGATACAATGGGGCGTCCTGGAGGTGGCAGACTTTCTTTGTGGATTTTCAGAAGCCGGGACAAGTCCGGTAGGTTTCTCTGGGATTAGAAGTTTTATCGATTTGTGATAAAGGCCCTGGAGGAGACCTTGGGATGCAAAAACTGTTTGCTATGGGTACATAATTTGGCTATAAGGTTTTCTGGCAGGTAGAAGAGTCCTTCAGCTGGGTTTCTGCTTCAAACATGTAGTCATGTCTGTTAAGATTGACTTGTGATGGCCAGACTGCTTGGTACGTCACCTAGTCTACCAGGTTTTTAAGTGGGTTCAGGCCGAGATCCTTGCCAACTGGTTCGCCCTGACTCTGAAGGAGTCAGTGTACAGAGTCGGCCTGGTAGGGAAGCGGCAAACTAGGTAGGCATCTAAGTCAGCGATGTTGGCAGTTAACGCTAGTTTACCACCTACAGACCAGCGCTGAGGCTGTCCACTGGCAGGCTACTGTAGGCAACTCTCAGGGGCCCCATATAGTGGGCAGCTGAACTCTGGGTAATGGCAGTGATCGGTGACTTGTGCTGGCAAGGCCTAGGCCCACAGGCAGTGCGAACCGGAGGCAGAAGACAATTGGATGCTGTGGGGCGACTCAAATAAATTACTAGGAAGGGCTGAGAAGAGGCTTCTGCAGTCTGCTTGTGCCTGGTTCAGAGCGGAGGAAAGGCTGACTAGGATGGGTTACTTGGCAATTGTTTGGCTATAGGAGCCGTAGATGCCCTTTTTATTGGCCCATTTGGTTGGGTGAATGACGGGATTTGGTGCTAATAGTCGTATAAGAAAGGGGGCAGGTGACAAATTCTCTAGCTAGAGTACCCAGATGCAATGTCATGCCACATCAGTCCTCACGCTCCAACCGGCAAATCTCATGCGGTTGGATGGAGTGTGTTAGTTGACTTGGGCTGGCGCTACAGTTTTGTCATTAGCCACTCAGAGGCTACTGGGTCACACCATGTCAGGCCTTGCATTCCAACTGGCGAATTTAATGTGAATCGTGTAGTGTTTGAAGATATACGTACTATCCAGTTAAAGGAGCCTGTAGTCCTANTCACACCATGTCAGGCCTTGCATTCCAACTGGCGAATTTAATGTGAATCGTGTAGTGTTTGAAGATATACGTACTATTCAGTTAAAGGAGCCTGTAGTCCTACTGTCGGAAACTGTTTGACAAGATGTTGTCACATACCGCTCCCTTGGAGGACGGTGTTTACAGGTGGATCGTGTGATACAAATCACCCTTGAAATTAGGCTACAGTGTGTAGACTTAAACACATGTATTCTCTGGAGAATAAACACGATGACCCATACTAACTCCTAGGCTTTTGTGGTTACCGAACAACCAGCGGAAGTTACGTTAAAAGGTGAAGGCCACCTGTTAAGCATACAGCAAGTCTAGAGCAACTAAAATGCAGTCGTGAAAACTACTCAAAACCTACTGTAAAGTGTAGTCCTGGCGGGATGGGGATACACACTCCCAAATGATGTGGGTGTCTCGAGGGTTGAAGCAAGCTCTGCTGGTAGATGATCTAGTTGAGGCAGAGAGCCCTAACACAGCAGTGGTAGCACCAGCTGCTGGGTTTCCAAAGCAGAGGAAGTCAATGCGAAGACAACTCGACATCAACTGGCGTTTAGGGGGCTTGTCCAGACATCTTTGGCCAGCAGATTCCTCACTGTGTGGGCGGTGCCAACCCTTGCTGCATTTTTGGCGAGGGTTGGAAATTGGATAGCTCTGTGGTTGCAGATGGTACCCGACACTCTCTTAGGGGCAGTCCGGCGTCGTTCGGGTGACTACGCAGGGGCACATGATTTACGTGTTGTAATGATGCAATATTCTGAATTTTTCGGGACGCAAGTGTAAAATTCTTTCGTGTTTGTAGGTTAAGGGGCAGACGTCTGCAGGTTACGTTTTATCAGGAGTCCTGGTAACAGTTTTCGTTTCAAGCATCAGCATTAAGTAGATTAGTTCGTTTCGGGATGTTGAATGCGTTGACAGTTTTAGTTCCTGCAGCACATTTTTAGGCAAAGTCAACAAGTTTTTATTATACGAGAAGTTAGTTTCTGTTGACGGCGCGGCAGTCGATAACGTCGTGTTGAGCTCGGGACACATGCAGTTTNTGGTTGCAGATGGTACCCGACACTCTCTTAGGGGCAGTCCGGCGTCGTTCGGGTGACTACGCAGGGGCACATGATTGACGTGTTGTAATGACGCAATATTCTGAATTTTTCGGGACTCAAGTGTAAAATTCTTTCGTGTTTGTAGGTTAAGGGGCGGATGTCTGCGGGTTACGTTTTATCAGGAGTCCTGGTAAAAGTTTTCGTTTCAAACTTCAGTGTTTTGTAAAGCGTCAGCATTAAGTAGATTAGTTTGTTTCGGGATGTTGAATGCGTTGACAGTTTTAGTCCCTGCAGCACATTTTTAGGCAAAGTCAACAAGTTTTTATTATACAAGAAGTTAGTTTCTGTTGACGGCACGGCAGTCGATAACGTCGGGTTGAGCTCGGGACACATGCAGTTTTAGATGACGCTGCTGGCAGATGCCGGGCGCTTATCGCAGGAGTAGTTCGTACGGAGCAGTTAGATAACGAGGGAGAGCGTACGTGGCCAGGCCGTTATCTCAGGAGAGGGGGGTGATAGGCAGTAGGATATAGGGCATCTAGCTGTCGCCCTTACACAGTCTTATTCGTTGAGAGTCTTCTAGGGAGTTACTTCACGTCGCCCGTGAGGGCAGGTCAGCGCAGTCGAGAAGTATCATGCAATGCTAGCCTAGGCCGCGTTCGGGCAGGATTAGAACCCCCACATCGGCCACTAGACTGTATTACTTCATTTCTCAGCCGGTGTGGGAGGTAGCAGCAGATATTCTTTATTCGGGCTAATATTCATGAGACGTTAATAAACGGAAACCACTGTGGCGCTGTACAGATATTTATCTGCAAGGTTCGTACTCTGCAATTTGGACTTCTTCTGTGAACTGTGGTGCTGAGTGTTAAATAAATAGTTAAATAAACAAAGTACATAACAAACTAATTTGGAACTTCTTCATTCTTAATTAATAATGTTCAATTAACTGAGTCTCGTGTTTCTACCCGAGAAAGCAGTGGCAAGTAAAACGCATTATTGCAATATGACGCTCAACTGTGCGGCATTATAATAAATATAGTGCGAAAGTTCCCCCAACGCAACATTACAATATGGCGTTCCAACTGTGAGGCAGAAATAATATTTTTAATATCGCTCAAGTCACCACAACGCTTNCGTAGATCGCATCAGGTGTGACGTAAACCCCCACATCGGCCACTAGACTGTATTATTTCATTTCTCAGCCGGTGTGGAAGGTAGCAGCAGATATTCTTTATTCGGGCTAATATTCACGAGACGTTAATAAACGGAAACCACTGTGGCGCTGTACAGATATTTATCTGCAAGGTTCGTACTCTGCAATTTGGACTTCTTCTGTGAACTGGGGTGCTGAGTGTTAAATAAATAGTTAAATAAACAAAGTGCATAAACTAATTTGGAACTTCTTAATTAATAATGTTCAATTAACCAAGTCTCGTGTTTCTACCCTGAGAAAGCCATGGCAAGTAAAACGCATTATTGCAATATGACGCTCAACTGTGCGGCATTATAATAAATATAGTGCGAAAGTTCCCCCAACGCAACATTACAATATGGCGTTCCAACTGTGAGGCAGAAATAATATTTTTAATATCGCTAAAGTCACCACAACGCTACAATACAGTGTATATAGTAATCATCTTCGGAGCGTAGCAGTCCAGGTCCAATCTCCGGTGTGGCAGAGTCTGAAGTCGTGTAATCATACAAGGTATGTTGCCAGCTGCGCATCATGCATCAACTGTGAGTTAATTGACCAAGAAATTAATATAATGCACCCCAATATACTGTAAAACACTTTGGTTTATTTGCAAAATATGTATTTATACAGTTGCAGCATTCTCTGTAGGTTATTGTTATTTGGCAGCACAAGTTTACTTTTCCACTCACCAACAGATGTCTAGCTCTGTGCTGGGTTGAGAAGGGGAGGGGAACTGCAAGTTTTAAAATCTCTCGTATAAATAGTTAAAGACATTGCCACACCATTATTTAGTTTTTTTTTTATATAAATTAAATCCATTATATTAGGACTGTATTTATGCCCACCTGAATATAATGATTTTCAGTGGATCTCTTTTTTTTCCATGGCATNTTCTCCGTGGCACCACAAAATTTTGATATGCTCCGAAGTTGAACGAAACTCATACCACAATGAAGTGAGTAATCCCTACATTTGCTTTGTGTTTCATTGTGTCTCCGAAGCATAACAATAATCCTGTCAAAAGAGTTCTGCCTTCAAGCTGCTGGCATATTTGTTCAGGAGGAAGTCCAACATCAGGCACATTCCTACATTTTGGTGATATTCTTACTCTTTTCAGAGCCAAAAAAAGGTGCAACTATTTTGATGGAAAAAAGTAATTATTTTTAAACTAAATCTTCTAAAATAAAAAGTGAGGCAAATATTAATCAAGGTCAATGTCCTAATTACAGCACTGTTAAGTAGGAATGGGTCGAATAACAAAAAATATCGATTCCGATTCCGGTACTGATTCTACAATTAAAATATCGGTTCCATTTTGAATACTTGCATTTTGCTTGCAACTTCATTCAACCAATGCAGGTAAAATCCATTAAATGTTTCATTTAACCTACCGAAGAATAGAACAATAACAAAGTGTGAAGATAAGATTTAATGTTTACAGATAAACTTGTATTAAATTTATTTTAAGTTAGTAAATATGTAACAAATTATTATTTATTTTTTTTCACATTAATAGGTGGTGATTGTGATATGTTTGGAAAATACTTTAACTAAATAACCCACAGTGGCTCTAAAAGCCAAAACATTGTGGCGTGACTTAACGTATGGCCATTAAAAGAATGTCAACAACTCCAGTGGGCGGCCTGCTTAATTTTTTTTTTGCTTCTTTTACCAGGCTTCCTTTTTCTTTTTACGTCTTTTACCTACCTGCTTCCTTTTTCTTTTTGCTTCTTTTACAGTGACCTGCTGGTTTTTTTTTTTGCTGTTGGGATACCACACCTCTAAACAAAACGTCGCTTCTTCCCTTCTCCACCCCCCTCACCCGGGCTATTTTCTGCCTTACACAGAAACAAAGAAGGCGTGGAGCAATGTATTGATCGGCTAGCAGCGTTGCTTACAGGGCCAGCTGAGTGATAAAGACAGAGAAGGGAGAGGCATGATCACCAAACAGTTTACGACTACCACTCCTTAATTTTTTTTTTTCATGTATGGCAGGCACCCCAGAATTTTTTTCCTTTATTGTTGGGGAAAAGGGAGCGCTATACAGAAGGCAGTTATTTTTGTAAGGACAGAGTTTTGCAGTAAATTTATTGCTTTTTAGAAACGAGAACCGAGTAGTTTTTGTTAACCTAAAATCGGTTCAGAGTCAAACCTCAAGAACGAACCTGTATAAATTGGAACCGAAGAACCGAACCGACCCATCCCTACTATTAAGGAATACAAACTAATGGTTGCTAGTGGCCTGGATTGTTCATGTATGTTGCTATATCACATCTGGATGCTTTTTGTTTAAAGAAGCTGCTCACTCTATCACACAAAAACCGCACAGTTCAAGAATGTTTGTAAATGTTAATGTGGCTTGTGAATAACATGCCATTACACCTTTTCCTCATGAGAGACAAACCTCTCACTAAATGCTAGCCAAAAAATTTCAAGAAATCTATTGCACCTCACCTCAAATACATATAATTTGGCTGCACAAATCACAATGGTATATATATTGATTAAAATTTTTAAAAAATTTTAAAGAGCTAAAAGTATAACTTCTGACATTCAGCCAATACAAGAGCTTTTTTCCATTAGATATTTGGGGTTGCATCAAGCATCAAGCAAGGTCTAGAGATCTCCTGCCCCCACTGCAACTACATTACAATTTTGCTATTTTCTACATTATATTTATGTTTTATGAACGTTACAGTCCTGTTTTATATTTAATTAATTCCTACTATGTAATAAACAAAAGTACCTCTGTGAAAAAAAGAACTGATAGCAAAGAATGCTTCTTGTCCTAAACGAGTTTGTAAATATAAACATTGCTACTGACACATGAATTTTCTATAAATTATCATATTTAATTTTGAATTATTGATCTCATTTTTTTTAAATTGAAATTGTCAATTAACATAATAAAAACAATTTTCATCTTGAGCTATGAAAAATTAGGTCCTATGTAAAAACTACCTAATTACAGGTTTTACAGATGCATTAAAAAAAAACTTGACCACATACATAACCTACGGTAGAAAAACTTGCTGTTTTTTGCTAAATGGCTAACAGTACTAAATTATCACAGCAAACATAACAGTAAAACACTTCTCTTAACCAATAAACATTACACAAGTACTTTCTGTATCACACTGTTAAAACTGTTTTGCCACATTCCAAATAAAGTTCACTTCTAAATATTTATTTTCTTACTCAACATAATTCCNCACTGTTAAAACTGTTTTGCCACATTCCAAATAAAGTTCACTTCTAAATATTTATTTTCTTACTCAACATAATTCCACTTGTTAAATTTCAATCCCTTCAAGTCTCTTTCACAAGACTGTTGATTCTAGCCTCAAACAAATAATCACATTATCTTCCACAGAATCTACACCTTATTACTCTCCACCGGCCCTTCCATCTTGTCGTCAGCAGACACTGCCATCTTATCTTCCACAGCAGACTCCACCACCTTATCTTCTGCCTCAGTCTGTAAAGTATTACCCTCCGCAGCAGGCTCTTCCACCTTGCCCTCAGAAGCANCACCACCTTATCTTCTGCCTCAGTCTGTAAAGTATTACCCTCCGCAGCAGGCTCTTCCACCTTGCCCTCAGAAGCAAACTCTTCCACCTTGCCCACAGAAGCAGACTCTTCCACCTTGCCCTCAGAAGCAGACTCTTCCACCTTGCCCTCCGAAGCACAATCGTCTTCCTTATTCTCTGCTGCAGAACCGACTACCATATCCTCTATAGAATCAGTTGTCCTATCGACAGAAACTTCCTCTCCACTGCTAACTTCCATTCTGCCCACATGATTCATATTGGAAGTAGTGTTCTTGGAAACATTATCAACACTGTCTGCTTCCTCTATTTCTTTATCAGAGATCATCTCTTCGCTACGCCGGTCATTCGTAACAGTGTTGTCCAGCTGATCTGCACTGGAGTCTGTNAACAGTGTTGTCCAGCTGATCTGCACTGGAGTCTGTCGTGTGTCCATTGGAAGTGACTTCACCAACTTCATTATGTTTTTCGACTATTATCTCTACATCCTGAAACAAACATTTGAATGTATAATGCACNTTCTTTTTACGTCTTTTACCTACCTGCTTCCTTTTTCTTTTTGCTTCTTTTACAGTGACCTGCTGGTTTTTTTTTTGCTGTTGGGATACCACACCTCTAAACAAAACGTCACTTCTTCCCTTCTCCACCCCCCTCCCCCGGGCTATTTTCTGCCTTACACAGAAACAAAGAAGGCGTGGAGAAATGTATTGATCGGCTAGCAGTGTTGCTTACAGNATTTTCTGCCTTACACAGAAACAAAGAAGGCGTGGAGAAATGTATTGATCGGCTAGCAGTGTTGCTTACAGGGGCCAGCTGAGTGATAAAGACAGAGAAGGGAGAGGCATGATCACCAAACAGTTTACGACTACCACTCCTTAATTTTTTTTTTTCATGTATGGCAGGCACCCCAGAATTTTTTTCCTTTATTGTTGGGGAAAAGGGAGCGCTATACAGAAGGCAGTTATTTTTGTAAGGACAGAGTTTTGCAGTAAATTTATTGCTTTTTAGAAACGAGAACCGAGTAGTTTTTGTTAACCTAAAATCGGTTCAGAGTCAAACCTCAAGAACGAACCTGTATAAATTGGAACCGAAGAACCGAACCGACCCATCCCTACTATTAAGGAATACAAACTAATGGTTGCTAGTGGCCTGGATTGTTCATGTATGTTGCTATATCACATCTGGATGCTTTTTGTTTAAAGAAGCTGCTCACTCTATCACACAAAAACCGNTGTTCATGTATGTTGCTATATCACATCTGGATGCTTTTTGTTTAAAGAAGCTGCTCACTCTATCACACAAAAACCGGACAGTTCAAGAATGTTTGTAAATGTTTATGTGGCTTGAGAATAACATGCCATTACACCTTTTCCTCATGAGAGACAAACCTCTCACTAAATGCTAGCCAAAAAATTTCAAGAAATCTATTGCACCTCACCTCAAATACATATAATTTGGCTGCACAAATCACAATGGTATATATATTTATTAAAATTTTAAAAAAATTTTAAAGAGCTAAAAGTATAACTTCTGCTATTCAGCCAATACAAGAGCTTTTTTCCATTAGATATTTGGGGTTGCATTCAATTCATGTTAAAATCACCTTTGAGCAAATATAACGTCAAGCAATGTCTAGAGAGCTCCTGCCCCCCCTGCAACTACATTACAATTTTGCTATTTTCTACATTATATTTATGTTTTATGAACGTTACAGTCCTTTTTTATATTGCTTCAATTAAAATTCCTACTATGTAATAAACAAAAGTACCTCTGTGAAAAAAAGAACTGATAGCAAAGAATGCTTCTTGTCCTAAACGAGATTGTAAATATAAACATTGCTACTGACACATGAATTTTCTATAAATTATCATATTTAATTTTGAATTATTGATCTCATTTTTTTTAAATTGAAATTGTCAATAACATAATAAAAACAATTTTCATCTTGAGCTATGAAAAATTAGGTCCTATGTAAAAACTACCTAATTACAGGTTTTACAGATGCATTAAAAAAAAACTTAACCACATACATAACCTACGGTAGAAAAACTTGCTGTTTTTTGCTAAATGGCTAACAATACTAAATTATCACAGCAAACATAACAGTAAAACACTTCTCTTAACCAATAAACATTACACCAGTACTTTCTGTATCACTGTTAAAACTGTTTTGCCACATTCCAAATAAAGTTCACTTCTAAATATTTATTTTCTTACTCAACATAATTCCACTTGTTAAATTTCAATCCCTTCAAGTCTCTTTCACAAGACTGTTGATTCTAGCCTCAAACAAATAATCACATTATCTTCCACAGAATCTACACCTTATTACTCTCCACCGGCCCTTCCATCTTGTCGTCAGCAGACACTGCCATCTTATCTTCCACAGCAGACTCCACCACCTTATCTTCTGCCTCAGTCTGTAAAGTATTACCCTCCGCAGCAGGCTCTTCCACCTTGCCCTCAGAAGCAGACTCTTCCACCTTGCCCACAGAAGCAGACTCTTCCACCTTGCCCTCAGAAGCAGACTCTTCCACCTTGCCCTCCGAAGCACAATCGTCTTCCTTATTCTCTGCTGCAGAACCGACTACCTTATCCTCTATAGAATCAGTTGTCCTATCGACAGAAACTTCCTCTCCACTGCTAACTTCCATTCTGCCCACATGATTCATATTGGAAGTAGTGTTCTTGGAAACATTATCAACACTGTCTGCTTCCTCTATTTCTTTATCAGAGATCATCTCTTCGCTACGCCGGTCATTCGTACCAGTGTTGTCCAGCTGATCTGCACTGGAGTCTGTCGTGTGTCCATTGGAAGGGACTTCACCAACTTCATTATGTTTTTCGACTATTATCTCTACATCCTGAAACAAACATTTGAATGTATAATGCACNGGACTTCACCAACTTCATTATGTTTTTCGACTATTATCTCTACATCCTGAAACAAACATTTGAATGTATAATGCACCACTTATCTTTATGCCATTTAATTAGTTTCACATTCTACTAATGCTGTACAATATTCACACTTGTAAAGCAACCTGCAAAACTCATGATATTTATAGACAGAAAACTTTTGTTTTCATTTTGTTAATAAAGCACCTTTAACCCAGAGGACTTTGAAGCAAGTACAGTAGAACATCAATTTTACATTAACCTCAAATATTTTTTGCCCGTCAATAAACCAATTTATTCAGGTTCCACCAGTTTTCCTATGTTCACAATGTATTAAATTCCTGCAATTTACATTGCTCCATTTACACTTTACCCCTATTTACAGCATTTTACATTCGTCCCCAGAAAAGTGTAAAATAGGGGTCTACTATAACTTAGACTGATAACATGAATTCAGCACTTGAGTATGAAGATCATACAACAGGAAAAAAGATTTAATTAAAACTCATAATTAAATACGTTTCCAGGGCCTAAATGACAATTTCTACAATTAATTAATGTTTAGAAAAATTAAAAGAAATTCTATGGCTCATTGCTTTCTAAGGAATTAAAATACTTTCTTGAAATAGAGGACAGTACTTAAAAGAGTGAAAAATAATGCAGCTCTAAGAGTAGATGAAATGATAGAAATGGCAACAGAAGTGGGAATACACTAGCTGTAGAGTACTCGGGAGTACATGGAGCNAGAGTAGATGAAATGATAGAAATGGCAACAGAAGTGGGAATACACTAGCTGTAGAGTACTCGGGAGTACATGGAGCAGAAAACGTATACCAGAGGAATGGAAGAAAGGGGTGATAGTGCCAGTGATTAAGAAAAGGGACAAAAAGAAATGTGAAATTGTAGAGTGATTACCTTGATGCGTCATTGTGCCAATGTGTGTGAGAAAATATTGANGGACAAAAAGAAATGTGAAATTGTAGAGTGATTACCTTGATGCGTCATTGTGCCAATGTGTGTGAGAAAATATTGAGAAAAAAAAAAGCAAAGTACGGGAAATGGCAAGAATAACAGCATGGAATCAAGAGCCGGACAGTTCTCCATATACACGATTTGTGGAGCATCACAGCCGATGGAAAAATGTATTAATTTGGGAAGGGTTTGGTCAAGATATTTCTGGATTTGGAGAAAGCATATGACAGCGTGAGACAAGAAAGTGTGAATAATCTTCCTCTGCATATGCAGTTGTAATGATGCAATATTCTTAATTTTTCGGGACACGGGTGAAAAATTATTTTGTGTGTATGAAGCTTTGAAAAGCTTCGTAATATTTTTATCGGGTTTAAGTTTAAAGCCACGGTGTCTCGTTTCCCGTGATTGTTTATCGAGCAGACGTGTGCTATTGTAGGTTATCAGGCGGACGTTTGCTGTTTACGTTTATCTGGAGTCAAGTTGTCGTTTCGTTTCGAACGTAAGTTGTTTTCAGTTTTTTTTGTTAAGCGTCAGCATTATCTAGCTTTTTCAGGCAACGTCGACAAGTTTTAGTTCCTCCGGCGCCGTTTTGTTGTCCGAGAGGTTAGTTTATCTGGATGTTGACGGTGTCAACAGTTTTAGTTCCTACAACGCAGTGTCAATAACGAGGGGAGAGCGTGCTTGGCCAGGCCCTTATCTCAGGAGGGCGAGAGGCAGAACAAACAACGCGTCTGTCTGGCGACCTTCACTTCTTGAAGTCAGTCGTCGGAAGGAGTCGCTTCGGGTCAGTCGCCCGTGAGGGCAGGTCAGTGCAGTCGTTAGAAGCATCATACAATGCTAGTCTAGGTCGCGTCGTGTGTGAGAATAACCCCCACATCGGCCACTAAACTTCATTATTTTATTTCTACGCCGGTGTGGGAGGTTGAAGCATTTTATACTTATNTATTTTATTTCTACGCCGGTGTGGGAGGTTGAAGCATTTTATACTTATTTTGATGCAAGTTTTGAGACATAATTAAGTAAACTACGTGGCGCTGTTTCTGTACTTTTATATTTATCTGCGAGAGGTTCGTACTCTGCATACTGAAACTCCGTCTATGAACTGTGTCGCTAAATAGTTAAATAAACATATATAACAAAATACTCTGGAACTTCTTTCTTAATTAATCAGCGTCCATTCACTGAGTCTCGTGTTTCTACCTTGAGCTAGCAGTGGCAACGTAAACATCGGCCAGGTAACAAGTGCCGAACGTTACAAAAAGGCTCCTAACTAAGAGGCTGCAATATTATAAATATGGCTTAACGAGACGTGGCAGAACGTTACACAGTAAAGAAAGATTACTGTAACTTGGTACATAGTATTATCCCTTCTTACACAAATACTTTAATGGAAATAAATGACTATCTGCATTGGTTTGATGAAAATTATACGATGTCCACAGTGTACACAACAGAATATTTTTAAACACCAAATACCTAAACAAAACCAAACGGACAATGAACAAATTTTACCCTATAAACAAACTTACCCAAATGTATCTTAGTAATCTAGAAAAAATAATTACTTTTACTACATACATTGAGACAAGATGACAACTGGAATAACAATTCAAATTAGGTTTAATTACAGGAAAATTTCAACAACACAGTTTCGCAAAGCAACAAAAATCAATGCTGCTAAATTTAGAAAAATTAATGACTAACACTAGGGAAACCTTTAGTAACTAAGTAAATTACCACCTTTCTTACATAACTTACTTAAAAGGGGAGAGAAATAAAGTTATTAATTTCACCCCTGTTATTGTACCAGTTGTGGTGAGAGAGTATTCCCCCACATGTTTATTTGTTTACATCTGAACTGAGTCAGAATAATATCTTTAGGACAANTTGTGGTGAGAGAGTATTCCCCCACATGTTTATTTGTTTACATCTGAACTGAGTCAGAATAATATCTTTAGGACAACCCCCTCTTTAAATTTCTTAAACATTTTATTTTCTTAAATACATATTGTAATTTTAGTAAAGACTGCAGTTTACATTCAATGAAAGAAGTTAATGTAATTTCATTTTCTCTTTGCAGCAGCCAATTAAGAACATATGTATGTAAGTTTATTTTTGCACGTCAGAGAAATGAACTTTTACTATTTTGAACTAAGTTTGTGATACCAGGATATGACTATNTTGTGGTGAGAGAGTATTCCCCCACATGTTTATTTGTTTACATCTGAACTGAGTCAGAATAATATCTTTAGGACAAACCCCTCTTTAAATTTCTTAAACATTTTATTTTCTTAAATACATATTGTAATTTTAGTAAAGACTGCAGTTTACATTCAATGAAAGAAGTTAATGTAATTTCATTTTCTCTTTGCAGCAGCCAATTAAGAACATATGTATGCAAGTTTATTTTTGCACGTCAGAGAAATGAACTTTTACTATTTTGAACTAAGTTTGTGATACCAGGATATGACTATNCAAGTTTATTTTTGCACGTCAGAGAAATGAACTTTTACTATTTTGAACTAAGTTTGTGATACCAGGATATGACTATCTTAGATATTTTTCCAGATCACCGTAATTTTGGTACTGCGATTGTTCAGTAAATTTTGCCAAGACTGCCCAGCCTTTGCTTAGGAGAGATATTGAGAGGTGCCTCCAAAGTTCTATAAATGTCCTGAAGTGCCAGATTTTAGATTTTGAGTGGGTTTTTATTCAACAGATGCTGCCAACTCCACTGCGGAAGGATAAATATTCCTAAAGGCTTACATTACCATCTAGTATCATACATCAATTAATTTTTCCTGTCTCTCATCAAGAGTTAAATTATTTCTGGAATTTATTAACAATATTTATTTGGAAGCTTTACAGTCTTATCTACACAGGACTTTCCAGAGGTCTGATATTTTAATTATATTATGCACGCTAGCAGAGGTGTCAATTTCCAGCATCTTAATTTGTGAAAACTGATAATTTTATTTTATTGAAGACAGAAACTCAACTATCAGTTATTTGGTCACGTAATTTGAAATTTAATATGGCTCACAAAAGAGAGGTGATAGTCAAATTGATTTTAAAATTTTAATTTGCCTGACTTGGTTAACGTACAAATTTCCGGTAATTTCAGATTTATTTTTAATTTTAACAATTCTGTATTTACCCAAATGTAAGACGACCCCCTACATTTGCCCTTTGCTAATGGGGAAAATTCTATTTTGCCACAAATACATATTGAAAGGCCAAGATGATAGGAAAACTCAAAAGTCAAACATCCGACATAAATCATTTTTAATTAAAATAAAATAGGTAAAAGATTACCAGTCATCAAACCTTATGTACAAGAATTAGAAAAGAATGCAGTATTAAAAAAAACTGTTCTGTGTCAATTATTCATCACTAGAATCTGACTCCCAGTAGAATGATCCTCGCAAACATTTGCTGCAATAATGGAAAAATGCCTGGCTGCAACACAATTGTTATGCATTTTTGCACACCGAACAACCATTTAAAATTTGCACCATAACTACGTCGTTCAAATTTTCTTAGTTGCCAAGCTGATGAACCTTTGTAAATGTTGTCACTCATAATTAACACATGCTCATTTACCAATACTTTCGGTACCAAACTGGAAAATGGCTTTAACCAGGAGTAAACAAAGTACGGAAAAGTAAATTACAAGTCATAGATACAACTACTATCTCGTACTCACAATCCCAGACGTATTCACTCTGGGAATGTTGAACATCAGCACTAAAGTTTGTCATCAAACAACTTTGATCACTCGTGATCACGTAACTTTTCGAGATCACAAGATGTTAAGTTTACCACCATGTTACAATTGTATCTTTGGTAAACACAACCTAACCAAAAGTAACTGCCTGTGGTTTAATGTAATTCACTGACCCATTTATGCATACTTGACACTTGTACCAATATTTTAGCGGTGGTTTAATCAGGTGGATTCACAATAATTAGAAATATCTGCGCGCCTGAAATAAAGACAAGTAACAGAGCCTATTGGAAGGAAAAAGTGATTGAAATTGAAGTTAACCTCACTTCTTTGTAAAGATTGTTTATTTTTTTTGATAATATTAACCAAACTTGTATTTTTTGAAAGATTAGAACATTTCTCTGGAAACCATGAACTAAGTGCTATTACTATTACCTATGCATAAATATTAACCTCAATGTTTTTGTAATCCAAAAATAAGACGACCCCTATATTTTTGAAAGTGAAGTTTGGAACTAAATATAGTCTTATATTCTGGTGAATATGGTAATTTCAATATTTTTTATTTGCAACTACGAAAGATTTCATTTAATAAACCTGATTTTTCCAGTTAATATGTTATGTTAATGTAGTGTCATCATTACTTAGCATATTTTATTGGTTTGCATTCATACAAAATGTATGAATTCTCGTGTGCCTAGTGTTATTTTTGGTGGTTTCCTGTTTCAATTGACAAGGGTTTATTGTTTTCTTGTGTCTTATTTCCTATATTTTCTGCTGTTTAAAAACTACAAATTCGGAAATTGTTAAGTTTTCTTTCCATGTACGTATCCTCTAAGGTGTCACACACGAGTTAGTAGTCAGATTGCAAGGAGAAAGGCTCCATCCAGCATCTGGCAAATACACACACGTAAATATTTTATTCATACTCACACACATATATATTTGCAGTTCCCTTTCTTCCCACACAACAAACTGTGCAATATCAACAACTTACAAGGCTAAAAGTTCATTTAAAATTGTTACAATATTTTTATTATGTTATGGGATTAATATCCATGACTAGAATTGTGGGNGGCTAAAAGTTCATTTAAAATTGTTACAATATTTTTATTATGTTATGGGATTAATATCCATGACTAGAATTGTGGGTTTTGGGAGCTGAAATCCCCATCACTTTACAGCTGGTGTAAAATTACTACTTAATTTCATTTTACACAATAGACCGCATTATTATTAAAAAAAAAAAAAAAAGTAATAAGCCTAATTAAAATTACTAAGACAGAATAACTAACGCATGGGATAATATTCAGTAAATAATCAATGGGTGCTTTGAGCAGTTAAATATGTCTTGACAAAACCACCTCACCAATGATACATAAACTTAGGTGCAAACTATTTAACACCACATTAGAACACTACATTTAACTACCATGTGCACATATAAAAAATAAAATAACCACAAAATATAATTACTGATTTTAATTAAATAAAATTACTACACATGTCGATTTTTCCACATTCGCGAACGTGAATGTGAATATTCACCTCAGAGATTCGCGAATGCGAATGTGAATGTTGGTTTTTCAAATATGGTGCCAAAAGCGTGTGCCTACGAACTCGAATTTACTGCGCGTTTAGAACTGGCCGGCCATGTTAAAACCGAGAGTAGCCCATATGCCCCGAGTCTTAACGAAGTAAACAAATCGTGATTGCTGGCTTACTGAATGAAGTTAGCTGATAATAAGGTTTTCGTAAAGATTTAGTTTGAGGTTACCTTGGCGCGTACCGCTCATACCTACCAGTAGTGGCGACACTATTCTTAACCACGCCGTAAANCGCTCATACCTACCAGTAGTGGCGACGCTATTCTTACCCACGCCGTAAACCGATGGCCTAACGACCAGAGGAATCCCCGAGCTCGAACCAACTGCACCTGTCATGTTGCCTGAGTCACGACGTGACGCAGCGAACGCGGGGAGTCCCGGGCATATTATCACCCCTCGCCACAAGAAATTACAAATCGGAGAAAAACCGTGCACCCCGCCTACCCCTGTCCCCCCGCAAACACGAGAGGGTAAGTCCCGAGTTCTATGGAAAATAGAACAGAAACGTATATATACAGGAGCCACGGAGGACAGTTGAGGTCAGTTACACGAGAGTTACGAGACAGTTACGACGGAGTCTNGTCAGATACGAGGAACGAGGAACGACGAGGAGAGAACTGCACGTCCAGGGATCGAGCCCAGGACTTCCCGGGAGAGACACCGAGACAGCAGCATTAAAGTAATTTCAGCAACCCGCCGAAACCTCCCTCCCAACGCAAACATTCGCCGAGACGTGTTTAGGGCGCGGGATACCTAGATTCCACCGTCCGAGGAGATATAAAAGGGGCTAGGTCTCATATGTACAGGTCACTGTAATTNCCGAGAAGATATAAAAGGGGCTAGGTCTCATATATGTACAGATCACTGTAACTTTGGACAATAAAAGTAAAGCGTGAATAAACCGAACCCAGTTATGTCTTTGTGTCACCCATCTTACAGCAGCCCAAGGTGCCATTAGCCAGCACCGTAACAAATTACTACGTACCCTGCTATCCACTACCTGTATACTACAGGTGGGAGCAGCGTCGAGTCAACATACTTAAGTTTTGTTTTTAACTTGTAAAGACTCTATTGTTGTAATTGTACAGTGATAAGTGATATTTCAAAATGAAGCGGTCGTGTGTTATCACCAGGACGTTTTGCATAAAAACGAGTATAATGCTTTAAAGAATAGGGAAAATGAAAAGCGAAATGCTTATACAACAAGTGTTGTGGCCTCCACTTCGCGACAATGTACGAAAACCGACCTGAAACAAATGTCTTTGACTGATTGCGTCGAAAAAACAAAAAAGTGGGATAACAACAATGCCAAGTCTTTGGAAATTGATAATTTAATAAGCGAAATGATTGCTTTAGAGGACTTACCCTTTAGTTTTGTCGAAAGCGTTGGATTTGTCAGACTATTGAACCATCTTTGTCCGTCGTATAATATAAAAAGTCGACAACATTTTTCTTTGTTTATGTGTGAGAATTTCTACGGCAAAGTCAAAGATAAAATTTTGGGATTAATTAAGTCATTTGAAAAATTGGCGTTTACAACTGATATTTGGTCTGATTCTTGTTCAGGAATATCTTTGCTGAGTCTTACATGTCATGGTATAACAAAAAACTTTGAGAGAAAAATGATTGTGTTAAACGCAGAGGTATTTAACGATGGCCGACATACTGGTGAAAATATAGCTATAAAACTTGAAACCATGTTGTCGCATTGGGAAATACCTAAAGAAAACGTGCAATGCATTGTTAGAGATGGTGGCACAAACATGAGAAAAGGTATTTCCTTGTTGTTAATTCGAGACACTGATTGTTCGTCACACCAAATTCAGCTGGTTGTAAAGGAGGGGCTTAAGGCACAAGATTCCGTTATAACAGTGATTGCAAAATGTAAAAAGATGGCAACACATTTTCATCACTCAAATGTAGCTCAAGATGAACTGGCTGCTCTACAAGAAAGACTCGATCAGCCAAAGCTGAAAATCATACAAGAGTGTGCTACAAGATGGAATAGCAGCTTGTATATGTTAGAGCGTATTTTGAAAAACAAAGATTCGTTATGTCTTTATGCTTCCCAGAATAACAAGATTTCACAACTAACTTCCGAAGAGTGGATTATTGTGGAAAAAATAATAACTTTACTCAGACCTTTTGAAGAAATTACAAAAGAACTAAGTGCAGCCAATATTTCTGTATCCTCAGTAATTCCATTATTGTCCACTTTGGAAAAAATTATTGGTGAATTTGATGTGACCGACGAATGCGTTGGGAATACGATTTTAGTTCTTAAACGAGAACTATGTCGCATATTTTCCCATTTGGAAAATGACGTATTGTTTGCTACGGCAACTTTTATTGACCCAAGATACAAATTAAAATTTTTCAAAAATTCTTCAACCAGGGATCAAGTTGTGAAAAATATTTTAGAGTAAATTGGAAACGATGAATCAAGCCTATCGTCTTGTTCAAATCCTAAGCGTGCCAGAATGACTACTCATCGGATTGAAACATCTGGTTCCAGTGCCAGTCTGACAGAGAAATCTATATCTTTAAGAGACACCATGAAATTGCTGATGGATTCCAGCGAAAGTGAAGAAAAAAATGAATGTACGAACCCTATAG